>CM033472.1:86762547-86800943 GCA_019447015.1 Hymenochirus boettgeri | reverse complement strand
GCAACCACACTAACACACTACATGCAACATACACCACACAACAGCAACATACACATGTTACCGCAACCATTGCAACACACTACACACACATACTACACGCAACATGCAAAACGTAAAACACTGCACGCAACATACTGCACGCAACATGCAACATACTACATGCAACCTACATGATACATGATATACGCTACACGATACATGCAACACACTACACGCAACATACTACATGCTACACACTACATGCTACACACACAACATGCTACACGCAACATGCAACACAATACATGCTACATGCAACATGCTACTGCACATGCTACCAGCAACAAGCAACACACACATGCAACATACTACATATACATGCAACACACTACACGGAACATGCAACGTGCTACACACTGCATGCAACCTACTACATGCAACCTACATTTTACATGACATGCGCTACATGATACATGCAACACAATACATGCAACACACTACATGCAACATACTACACGCTACATGATACACGCAACATGCGACATGCAACACACTACACGATACACGCTACATGATACTGTACACGCAACATATTACACACAACATACTAAACGCAACACTGCAACACAACTACACGCAACACATTACAAGCAACACACTACATGCAACATGCTACATGCAACATACTACTTGCTATATGATACACGCTAAATGCAACATACAACACACTACATGCTACACGCAACATACTGCACGCTACATGCAACATGCTGCACGCAACATGCTACATGCAGCATACATGCAACATACTACACGCAACATGATACACACTACACGCAACACGATACATGCAACACGCTACACGCAACACACCACATGCAACAGACTACATGCAACATGCAACACACTACATGCAACACACAACACACTACATGCTACACGATACATGATACATGATACGCGCAACATGCAACATACACACCACAACATCAACCAAAAGAACCAACATACTACACGTTACATGCAACAGCGCGCTACACGCAATACTACACATGCATGATACACGCTACACAACACGCTACACGCAACATACCACACACAACATTCAACACACTTCAGCACGCGTACATGATACATGCAACATACTACAGCAACATGCTACACGCCACATGTACATGATACATGCTACACGCAACACGCTACACGCAACAGCTACATGATACACACGACATGCAACATGTAACGCAACCTGCAACACACTCACGCAACACGCTACATGCTACACGTAACATGCAACCCACTGCGTGCACACACTACAGATACATGCATATGATACATGCAACACACTACATTCAACATACTACACACTATATGATACATGCTACACGCAACACGCTACATACCACACGCAACATGCTACATGCAACATACTACACGTTACATGCAACACACTACATAGAACAAGCAACATGCTACACACAACACACTACATGCATAAGCAAACATGCAAGTGCGACACACAAACACGCAGCATGGTAACGCAACACACTACACGCTACATGGTACACGCTACATTCAAACACTACATGATACACGCTACATGATACATACTACGTAAACATACTACACGCAAATGCTAACGCAACATGCAACCTACACGCTACATGCAACACACTACATGCAACACACTACATGCAACATGCATGCTAACACACTACGCACAAACACACTACACACAACATGCTACACACAACATGCTACACACGACATGATACACGCGACATGCAACATGATACATGATACACGCTACACACAACACACTACATGCAACATGCAACACACTACACGCTACATGCAACATACCACACACAACATGCAACATACCACATGTTACACGCAACACACAACATACTACATGCACAGCACAAAACGTAAAACACTGCACGCAACATACTGCACGCCAACATTGCAACATACTACATGCAACCTACATGATACTGATATACGCTACATGATACATGCAACACTACACGCCAACATACTACACGCTACACACTACATTGACACGCAACACACTACACACGCAACATGCACATAATTACCCCTAATGCCCCCCTGCTCCACACCGCACCCCAAGTAGTTCTTTGCCCACGCCTGCACCAGGCCATACAGTCTGCGTTACCATACTGACTCATACATGATATACGCTACATGATACATGCAACACACTACACGCAACATACTACACGCTACACACTACATGCTACACGCAACACACTACACGCAACATGCAACATAATACACGCTACGTGCAACATGCTACACACGACATGATACACGCGACATGCAACATGACACATGATACACGCTACACACAACACACTACACATCCACTGCTACCTTATACATGTCAGCGCAACATAGTTACAACACAACATACTAAACTCGACAACATGCAACACCACTACACGCAACACATTACAGCAACACACTACATGCAACATGCTACATGCAACATACTACTTGCTATATGAATACAACGCTAAATGCAACATACAACCCTACATGCTACACACGCACATACTGCACGCTACATGCAACATGCTGCACGCAACATGCTACATGCAGCATACATGCAACATACTACACGCAACATGTACACACTCACACTACACGCAACACGATACGCAACACGCTACACAAACACGCAACCACCACATGCAACAGACTACATGCAACATGCACACACTACATGCAACACACTCACCACACTACATGCTCCCCGATCATGATACATATACGCGCAACATGCAACATACTACACCACCATGCAACATCCTACACGTTACATGCACAGCACATGCGCTACACGCAACATACTACACATGCATGATACACGCTACAAACACGCAACACGCTACAAAACGCAACATACCACACACAACATTCAACACACTTCATGCTACGCGTTACATGATACACGCAACATACTACACGCAACATGCTACACACACGCCACATGTACATGATACATGCTACACGCAACACCGCTACACACGCAACATGCTACATATACACACGACATGCAACATGCTACACACGCAACCTGCCAACACACTACACCGCAACACGCTACATGCTACACGTAACATGCAACCCACTGCGTGCAACCTACTACATGATACAGCTATATGATACATGCAACACACTACATCGCATACTACCACACTACATGATACATGCTACAAACCCAACACGCTACATACCACACCAACATGCTACATGCAACATACTACACGTTACATGCAACACACTACATAGAACACGCAACATGCTACACACAACACACTACATGCTATACGCAACATGCAACGTGCGACACCACAACACGCAGCATGGTACACGCAACACACTACTACGCTACATGGTACACGCTACATTCAACACACTACATGATACACGCTACATGATACATACTACGTACAACATACTACACGCAACATGCTATACGCACATGCAACCCACTACACACTACATGCAACACACTACATGCAACACCACTACATCAACATGCATGCTAACACACGTACCACAACACACTACACACAACATGCTACACACAACATGCTACACACGACATGATACACGCGACATGCAACATGATACATGATACACCTACAACAACAACCACATCAACATGGCCGCAACACACTACAAGGCGCGGGTCACATTGGCACATAGCCACCTTCGACAACATAGCAACCACAATAACCGGCATGGGGGACAGACGCTGCGGCCACGGCACACACAACAGAAACTCCACATAGTCGCAGACTGCAACTCTGTACACCTTGCGTGCACGGCCACCCCCTGAGGCAAGGATCGGGCACAATCAACATAACTACATAACAACCGGACAGGGTCAACACATGCCATCGCACGCGACATGGACATGCAACCCTCGACTAGGTGCTGGGGGGCGTGGGACATGACGGCATGGGACTACACGCGACCACGTGGAGACTGGACACTACATGCAGACACGCAACAGCGGGGGGCTAGTCTCTCACGGTGCCACACGTGGTGTCAACTAGAGAACACTCTGCGAACTACGGTACCAGGCGACACACACGGAGACCCGCGACAGGCACGACACAAGAAGACACGCGACACCACCACATCCTACATGCAACATGCAACACACTACACGCTACATGCAACATACCACACACAACATGCAACATACCACATGTTACACGCAACACACTGCATGCAACACACTACACACAACATACTACACGCAACATGCAAAACGTAAAACACTGCACGCAACATACTGCACGCAACATGCAACATACTACATGCAACCTACATGATACATGATATACGCTACATGATACATTGTAGCATGTTGCATGTAGTGGTTTCATATAGCAGTTGCATTGTAGTGTGTAGCATTTTGCATTGTGTATGAGTCGAGTTGTAGTGTGTTGCATGTTGTGTGGTGTGTGGCATGTTGCATGTAGCATGTAACGTGTTGTGTGTAGCATGTAGCGTGTGGTGTGTGTGTGTAGTGTGTTGCATGTAGCATGTACCACATAGCGTTGTAGTTATGTTGTGTGTGCCATGCTTCATGTTGTGTGTTGCAAGTTGCGTAAAGCATGTAGTGTGTGTGTGTGTAGCATGTTGCATGTTATGTAGCGTGTTCTATGTAGTATGTTGCATGTAGCGTGTAGTATGTTGCATGTAGCGTGTAGTGTGTTGCATTGCATGTAGCGTGTTGCGTTGTAGCAATGTATCGTTTGTGCGTGTTGTAGTATGTTGAATGTAGTGTGTGCATGTATCATATAGCATGTGATCGTGTAGTAGGTTGCACGCAGTGGGTTGCCAGTGGTACGATGTAGCATGTAGCTGTGTTGCATGTAGTGTGTTGCAGGTTGGTGTAGTATGATGCATGTAGCGTTATTATCGTAGTGTAGCGTGTTGCGGGTAGTGTGTTGCGAGTATCGGTAAACATGTGGCGTGTAGCATGTTGCATGTAGTATGTTGTGTTTGTCGTGTAGCATGTACCGTGTAGCACGAAAGTACGTCGCATGTTATGTGTGGAGTGTAGCGTGTTGCGTGTAGCATGTATATGTAGTGTGTAGTATGTTGTGTGTAGTCGTGCATGTAGTGTTGTGTAGTGATGTGCATGTTGGTGTGTAGTGTTTGCATGTGGCGCATATCGGTGTGTAGCATGTAGGCGTTGTGGTATGTTCATGTAGTGTGTTGCATGTATCATATAGCATGTATCATGTAGTAGGTTGCACGCAGTTGTGTTGCTTGTTACGGTTAGCGTGTGTGGTGTTTGTTTGCATGGTGGGTGTTACAGCATGTTGAACGTAACGGTTGCGTGTAGCATGTTGTATGTAGCGTGTAATCATGTAGCGTGCAGTTGTTGCGTGTAGCATGATTCATGTAACGTTGTTGTGGTTAGCGTGTGTTGCGTGTTGTAGTATGTGGGTGGCGTGAAGTATGTAGCGTGTTAGCATGTTAGTATGTGTGTGTGTAGCGTTGCATGGAGTGTGTTGCACGTAACAGGTGGTGTAGTGTGTTGCGTGTAGTGTGTTGCATGTTATGTTGCGTGTAGTATGTTGCGTGTAGTATGTTGCGTGTAGCATGTTGCGTGTAGCATGTATCGTGTAGTAGGTTGCATGTAGCATGTATCATGCAGCATGTTGTATGTAGTGTTTCATGTATCATGTAGCGTGTAGCAATTTGCATGTAGCATGTAGCGTGGTGTGTGTCTTGCATGTGCTGCGTGTGGTGTGTAGCGTTGTTGCATTGAGTGTGTTGTATGTTGCATGTATCATGTAGCGTGTAGTATGTTGCGAGTACCATGCTGCGTGTTGTGTGTCGCACGTTGCATGTTGCGTATAGCATGTAGTGTGTTGTGTGTAGCATGTTGCATGTTCTATGTAGTGTGTTGCATGTAACGTGTAGTATGTTGCATGTAGCATGTTGCGTGTGGTATGTAGCGTGTTGCATGTAGCATGTATCATATAGTGTGTAGTATGTTGAATTGTAGTGTGTTGCATGTATCATATAGCATGTATCATGTAGTAGGTTGCACGCAGTGGGTTGCATGTTACGTGTAGCATGTAGCGTGTTGCGTGTAGTGTGTTGCAGGTTGCGTGTAGCATGTTGCATGCCGCGTGTATCCACTAGCGTGTTGCGTGTTGTAGCGTGTTGCGGTGAGCGTTGTGTGGTAGCATGTATCATGTAACGTGTGGCATGTCAGCATGTTGCTGTTGTAGTATGTTGCGTGTATCATGTAACGCGTAGCATTAAGTGGTTGCATGTGTGGTGGTAGTTGCGTGGTTGTAGCGTGTTGTGTTTAGCGTGTATCATGCAACGTGATAGTATGTGCGGTAGCGCGTTGCATGTTGCATGTAACGTGTAGTATGTTTGCATGTGGTGTGTAGTATGTGCATGTTGCGGCGTCAGTATCAGTATGTGTAGCATGTAGTGTGTGTGTGGTGTGTTGCATGTAGTGTGTTGCATGTTGCATGTAGCCTGTTGCATGTGGTGTGTTGCATGTGGTGTGTTGCATGTAGCGTGTTGCGTGTATCGTGTTGCGTGTAGTGTGTATCATGTTGCGTGTAGTATGTTGCATGTATGCTGCATGTAGCATGTTGCGTGCAGCATGTTGCAGTTAGCGTGCAGAGTTGCGTGGGTGTAGCATGTAGGGTGTTGTATGTTGCATTTAGCGTGTATCATATAGCAAGTAGTATGTAGCATGTGCATTGTAGTGTGTTGCTTGTAATGTGTTGCGTGTGTAGTGTGTGCATGTTGCGTTTTAGTATGTTGTGTGTAATATGTTGCGTGTACATGATCAGGTAGAGTGTATCGGTGTAGTGTGTTGCAGGTCGCATGTTGCGTGTATCATGTTAGCTGTTGTAGTATGTGCATGTAGTGTGTTGCATGTATCATGCAGCGCATGTCGTGTAAAATGTAGGTTGTATGTAGTAGGTTGCATGCAGTGTGTAGCACGTTGCATGTTGCGTGTTCTGTGTAGTGTGTTGCATGTAGCATGTAGTGTGTTGCTTGTTGCGGTTGTAGCATTGTAGCGTTGTTAGTTGCGTTGTAGTGGTTGCGTTGTAGCATGTTGTTGTAGCATGTGGTGTAGGTGTTTTGCGTAGTTTGCGTGTAGCATGGTGTGGTAGCAGTAGTGTGTGCGTGTGTTATGTAGTGTATGTTGCGTTTGTAGTGTGTTGCGTGTATGGTGTAAAGCTTATATATGTATCATGTAGGTTGATGTAGTATGTTGCATGTTGCGTGCAGTTTGTGGTGCAGTGTTTTTACGTTTGCATGTGCGTGTAGTATGTTGTGTGGTAGTGTGTTGCATGCAGTGTGTTGCGTGTAACATGTGGTTGGGCTGTGTGTGGGTTATGTTGCATGTAGCGTGGTAGGTAGTGTTGGCATGTTGCATGTAGTGGGTGTGTGTAGCGTGTATCATGTGCCTTGTGCATGTCGCGTGTATCAGTCGTGGTGTAGCATGTTGCACGTAGCGTTGTGAGATGTTGATGTTGCGTTAGGTCTGTTGACGTGTAGCATTGTAGTGTTGTAGCGTGGTAGTATGTTGCGTTGTAGTGTGTGCATGTATCATGTAGCGTAATCATGTCATCATGTAGGTTGCATGTAGTATGTTGCCTGTGAGTGCAGTATGTTGGCGTGCATTGTTGTAGCGTTTTTGCATGTTGCATGTAGTATGTTGTGTGTTGCTCGTTAACAGGGTAGTTGCATGTTGTGGTGTGGTAGGTTGTGTAGGCGTGTAGTTGTGTTGCAGGTTGCATGTAGTGTGTTGTTGTGTAGCGTGTAGTATGTATCATGTTGCATGTCGCGTGTATCATGTCGTGTTAGCATGTTGTGTGAGCATGTTGTGTGTAGTGTGTTGTGCGTAGTGTGTTAGCATGCATGTGATGTAGTGTGTTGCAGTAGTGTGTTGCATGTAGCGTGTAGTGGGTTGCATGTTGCGTTATAGCATGGTTGCGGTGTAGTATGTTGTTACGTAGTATGTATCATGTAGCGTTGTATCATGTAGTGTGTTGAATGTAGCGTGTACCATGTAGCGTGTAGTGTGTGGTGTGGTGTTACCATGCTGCGTGTGTGTGTGTCGCACGGTGCAGTTGCGTTATAGATGTAGTGTGTTGTGTGTAGATGTTGGTGTTCTATGTAGTGTGTTGCATGTAACGTGTCAGTATGTTGCATGTAGCATGTTGCGTGTGGTATGTAGCGTGTGCGTGTTGTAGCATGTATCATGTAGTGGGTAGTATGGAATGTAGGTGTGTTGCATGTATCATATAGCAGTATCATGTAGTAGGTTGCACGCAGTGGGTTGCATGTTACGTGTAGCATGTAGCGTGTTGCGTTGTAGTGTGTTGCAGGTTGCGTGTTGTAGCATGTTGCATGTCGTGTGTATCATGTAGCATGTTGCGTGGTAGCGGTGTTGCGTGTAGCATGTATCATGTAACTGTGTAGTTGTTAGCATGTGCGTTGTAGTATGTTGCATGTATCATGTAACGCGTTGCAATGAAGTGTGTTGCATGTTGTGTGTGGGTGTTGGTATGTTGCTTGTTGTTGTAGCGGTTGCGTTTGTGCGTGTATCATGCATAGTGTAGTATGTTGGTGTAGCGCAGTGCATTTGCATGTAACGTGTAGATGTTGCATGTGGTGTGTAGTATGTTGCATGTTGCGCGTATCAGTATCAGATGTGTTGTAGAGTAGTGTGTTGTGTGTTGCATGTAGTTGTTGCATGTTGCATGTGTCTGTTGCAGTGGGTAGTGGTTGCGTTTTGTAGCGTGTTGCATGTATCGTGTTGCGTGTAGTGTGTATCATGTGGTTGTAGTATGTTGCATGTATGCTGCATGTAGCATGTTGCGTGCAGCATGTTGCATGTATCGTGCAGTATGTTGCGTGTGTAGCATGTAGGGTTGTATGTGCATTAGCGTGTATCATATAGCAAAGTAGTATGTTGCATGTAGCATGTTGCATGTAGTGTGTTGCTTTTGGATGTGTTTGCGTTGTGTGTTGCATGTTGCCGTTTAGTATGGTTGTGTGTAATATGTTGCGTGACATGTATAATGTAGCGTGTATGATCGTGTAGTGTGTTGCATGTCGATGTTGCGTGTATCATGTGTAGCGTGTAGTATGTTGCATGTAGTAGTGTTTGCATGATTGTGTTGCATGTATCATGTAGCGCATGTCATGTAAAATGTAGGTTGCATGTAGTAGGTTGCATGCAGGTTGGTAAGCACATTGCATGTTCTGTGTAGTGTGTTGATGTAGCATTAGTATGTTGCTGTAGTTGTGTTGTTGTTGCGTGTAGCATGTGCATGTAGCATGTTGATGTAGCATGTGTATTGTGTTGCATGTTGCGTTGTAGCATGTTGTGTGTGTAGCATGTTTAGTGTGTAGCATGTAGTATGTTGCGGTGTAGTGTGTTGCATGGATCGTGTAGCGTGATATCATGTATCATGTAGGTGCATGTAGTATGTTGCATGTGTTGCGTGCAGTATGGTTGCGTGCAGTGTTTTACGTTTTGCATGTGTTGAGTATTTGATGTTGGTGTAGGTGTTGCATGCAGTGTGTTGCGTGTAACATGTGGTATGTTGCATGTTGTGTGTGGTATGTTGCATGTAGTGTGTAGTGTGTTGCATGTTGCATGTAGTGTGTTGTGTGTAGCGTGTATCATGTATCATGTTGCATGTCACGTCTATCATGTCGTGTGTAGCATGTTGTGTGTAGCATGTTGTGTGTAGTGGTTGTGCGTATGTGTTGTAGCATGCATGTTGAATGTAGTGTGTTGATGTAGTGTGGTTGCATGTGCGTGTAGTGGGTTGCATGTTGGTATGCATGTTGCATGTTGTAGTATGTGTACGTAGTATGTTCATGTAGCGTGTATCATGTAGGTGTTGAATGTAGCGTGTACCATGTAGCGTTGGTGTGTGGTGCATTAGTATGTGCATGTGTGCGCCATAGTATGTTGCGTGTGGCGTGTTGTGTGTAGCATGTAGCGTGTTGTGTGTGTAGTGTGTTGCATGTTGTGTGTAGTGTTGTAGCGTGTTGCGTGCAGTGTTGTAGTATGTGCATGTTGTGTGTTGCGTGTATGTTGCATTGTAGTATGTGTGTTAGCGTTGTTGCGTGTGGTATGTTGCGTGTTATTGTAGCGTGTTGCATGGGCATGTGGCGTGTTGCGTGTAGTATGTTGCATGTAGGCTGCATGTAGTATGTTGCATGTAGCAGTGTAGCATGCATCATGTAGGTTGCATACAGTAGGTTGCAGTGTAGGTTGCAGTAGAGTGGCTGAGTGGAGCATGTGTACATGTAGAGTAGCTGTTGCATGTAGCGTGTAGTGTGTGTGTTGTTGTGTGTAGCATTGTAGTATGTTGTGTGTTGCATGAGTGTGTATCATGTAGCATGTGCGTGTTGCATGTTGCATGTAATGTGTATGTTGCATGTAGTGTGTGTATTTATAGTATGTTTGTAGTAACATTTTAAAACTTACTGCTGTGTTCAGTTGTAGTCAGATGCTTGCCCACACCTTTGGCCAGGGGACCATTTGTACCTTCTACATGGACCTCTGCCTATCTATCTCTATCTGTTCATCTCTCTCTTCCGTATATCATCTATATATCTGCCTCTTGTTTATCTATTTAACTATGTTATCTACTTCTTGTCTATCTCTCGTGTTGTCTTCTATCTATCTAGTAACTGTATCATATTATCTAAATGTACCTATCTATCTATCTATCTATCTATATCTGCTATCTATCTATTAATGCTATCTATCTATCTATCTACTGCTATCTATCTAATCTATCAAATATTAGGCTCTGTAGCTAGTACGCTACGGGCAGCTACATATGGACTCCTCCCTGATATCTCTCTTTCGCGCCGGCGTGTCGTGACATCGGCGTGCCGGCATATTGCGCATGATGTCATGCATGCGTCGGCTGCGCGACGTGCCCAGAGGTTCGCAGCAGCCAGGAAATCCGAGGAAGTTCGGAGCGCACTGCAGGGTGCACAGGCAGTTAAAACATTCGGGGCACTTTGCCAACAATCTGGGGCAAGTGCCCCGAATGTTTTTTAACGTACATGCTCATCCTGTCCACAACAAAATACTATGTACAGAAAATCATAAATCCTTCCCCACAACATATACATTACATTGTCAACCTACAACACTATACATATATGCACACACATATCACTCACAAACAGTTTGCTGCCAAACAAAGCTCCCAGAGTGCAAACCCCCATTCTGGCAAACAGAACATAGTTCCCGGGGTACAGACACCAGTTCCGGCTTCCAAAACAGTTTCCAGGGTGCAGACCTCCATTACGGCCATTTAGAAGTGCAGAACAGAGTTCCCATGGTGGAGATCCCGGTTCCAGCCACCAGAACAGAATTCTCAGGGTTGGCAAACCCCTATTCAAGCAGCCAGAAACAGGGTTCCCAGGTGCAGAGCCCTGATCCGGCAACCAGAACAGATGTTCCCAGGGTGCAGATCCCCATTTCTAGCCCCCAGAACAGAATTCTCAGGGTGCAAAACCCCTATTCAAGCAGCCAGAACAGGATTCCCAGGTGCAGAGCCCTGATCCGGCAACCAGAACAGAGTTTCCCAGGGTTGCAGATCCCCATTCTAGCCCACCAGACAGAGTTCTCAGGGTGCAGATCACCATTCTAGCCACCAGAAACAGAGTTCTCAGGGTGCAAACCACTATTCACCAGCCAGAACAGAACCAAAGGGGTCCAGACCGAAAAGAGCCAAAGGGCTCCAGACCCGTTCGGCACGAAGGAAAAGAAGCCAAAAGCATCCAGACCCCAGTTTTGGCATACCAGAAACAGAGCCAAAAGCATCCTACCCTCGTTCCGGCGGCCAGAAACATAGCCAAAGGGGTCCAGACCCCCGTTCAGGTACCAGAACAGAGCCAAAAGCACCCAGAACCCCGTTCCGGCAGCCAGAACAGAGCCAAAAGTGTCCAGACCCCCGTTCCGGCAGCCAGAGAACAGAGCCAAAGGGGTCCAGCCCCCCGTTCGGCAGCAGAACAGGCCAAAAGTATCCAGACCCCTCTTCCTGCGGCCCCAAACAGATCTAAAAGGGTGTATATAAAACCTTATTCCGGAATCTATAATAAGTGGTGTAATTTTTAATGTTTTACGATAGGTGGCGCTGTTCATTTTCTGTTCTGGGATGTTCCAGTAGTTTTTACTAGTCCCGCATAAGCGCAACTCCTCCCGGTATTTTAGCTTGGTAAAGCCAAGTTCGTGTAAAAGGTGATCTTGAGTTACATAGGGAAAAGGGGGCCAAGGGAAGGGGAGGTGGAGAGGTTGGGGGGTTGTGTGTGGAAGTTAGTTCGCAGAGGAAAATCTTTGGGGGGGGGGGGGGGGGTTTATGTTAGAGACTAATGGATTGTTAAAGAAATGGTTCAAAGTGGGGTCGTGGGAGTGGGGTTATGTGTGAAGAAGAATTGAGGGGTGGCAGAGGAAACCTTAGGGGGGACAAGGGGGAAGGGGGGTTTATGGATGAGAAATGGGTTCTAAATGAATTTTCTGAAACTGAGGGGTTATTTAGGGGAATATTTGGTGGGGAATGACAACACAATTGAATTATGGAATGGGAATTAAAGATGTAATTTGTATAAAATGATTATGGAAAAAAAATGCTTCATATGGGATTATGGATGGGGAATGCCTGCATATTGGATTAGGATGTACAATGCCTACATATGGGATTATGGATGTACAAGGGCTACATATGGGATTATGGATGGTACAATGGCTGCATAAGGGTTATGGATTGTGCAAGGGATACAATATGGGATTATGGATGTACAATGCCTACATATGGGATTATGGATGTTACAATGCCCACATATGGGATTATGGAGGTTACAATGCCTACATATGGGGATTATGGATGACAAGGGCTACATATGGGATTAGGATTACAATGGCTGCATAAGGAGATGGAGTACAATGCCTACATAGGGATTATGGATGTACAAGGCACATATGGGATTATGGATGTACAATGCCTAATATGAGATATGGATGTACAATGCCTACATATGGGATTATGGATTGTACAATGCCTACATATGGGATTATGATGTACATGGCTGCATAAGGGATTATGGATGGTGCAAGGGATACATATGGGATTAGGATGTAAAATTGCTGCATATGGGATTATATAGATAGATAGCAGTGATAGATATCTAGATAGATAGATGGATTGGATAGATGGATGGATGATAGATATGGTAGCAGAGATAGGTAGATAGATAGATGATAGATAGATTAGATAATAGACAGATAGATGATAGATAGATAGATAGATAGGTAGCGGGTAGCAGATAGATAGATAGGAGTGAAGATAGATATTTAGAGATAGATCGATGATAGATAGATAATAGAGATAGATGATAGAAAGAGCGATAGAGAGATATACAGATAGATGATAGATAGACAGAGAGTGGTGTGGGGGGGGCCCCATCACACTGAGTTCTAGTTATGCCCCTGCTTTTGGGGAAAACTAATTTTGATATTGATCAAGATTTTGATTTTTTGGACTATAGTTACCCTTTAGTATCGCTGCCACAGGAATAAAAGGGTAGGTCAGTAGGGTATGTACCTAAAATCTGGAATTATCACATTTGAGGCTTGTGCTTGTTTATAGTCAATGTGAAAAAAAAAATCCTTAAAATTCGCCATGGAACGCTTCGACGGATTTCCTTAGCTAGGTAAGGACAAGGGCATAATAAACTACCAGAGAAAGCAAGAGGAACTACCGCAAGGAAGCAGAACCCATCTTCTTGTGTTTCCTATGACAGGTACAGCCTCCTCCAGAAAACCACTGTGGATAAAGTAATGATAGAGGCCCTATCATAGTTTTGTTGGGGCCCAGTGATCCTAGTTATGCCACTGGCAAAGAAGGAGGAAGAGGTATAAAGAGGAAGAAGGAAAATAATAAATAAATGACTATAACAAGTAGTGTGGCACAAGAGTTAAACACGTGTTTTCTGCTATCTGAAGGTTATTTACATCAATGGTCAGTGGGTGGGGTTTTGCATATCATTACCAAGGCTTGCTTGACAGCCCGCCCACTGTAATCACAGATAGAAAGAGAATGCAGACACAGGGGGCAAATTTTAGAGAAAAAACAATGCAGATAGGCAAGGGTGAATTATAGAGGTGTTTATTGTCGTCAGTTGGAAAACTGTGAGGGTGACTTTACATGCCCTTTAACTTTTACCATTTTTAAATAACCAACTTTGGTACCAGCCAACCCCTGATTTACAAACCCCCCAGCAGGTTGCCTATATCCATATTTCATACTCACTTGGCTCCGCCTTAATGCAACCATATTAAGCCAGGGGCCTGCAGTTTTTCTGAATTTTCTGTTACCTTTGAGCACGCCAGGCTCATTTAAAACATTAAATTGTGGCTGGCCCTAACCAAACACAAAACTTTTCGATGGCTGTTGTAAGCCAACGTTAAAAATATCCAGTCTGATGTCGACAAATGAATGCCGGTCTTTTCTATATAGGCCACCATTCACCACCCTCTAGCTCTCTGGTCTGAAGGAACAGAAATGCAACGATTTTGCAAACTTACTAATAGATAAATTAATCTTGCGCCTGTTTTTTCCAGCGCTTTTAAAGTAGGGGATCAGTAGTCAGTGTGTGTAATGACCACATCGGGCATCAGTAGTCGGGAGTGTTGCAAGGTCCCTTTACATTGTTTTTATGGTTAGTGATGGTGGGCTTCCCCCCAATTTCGTTTCCTCCCAGGGGGATCAGAATTATGTCTGGGAATCCCCCAGGGGGCTTGTAAGCATGAGTAGCGCAGTAAAAAAAGATTATCCCAATTTAACCCCCTAATGCCCATCCATCTGATTTTATATTTACGTGGGTCGAGGCCGGGTTATCTCATATATATCTTTGTTTCGGCTCTCCGCTTGGCCCAATAAAACAAACGAGTGTCCATTATCCAAATGTTGGTCATTGACTACAAAAGATGAGCCGGTTAATGTTGGGTAATAAGGTGGGGACGCACATAGAATTTATACCTTTGGACTCCCCGGACCTATTCTCATGATTTTGGCAGGAGTCCATGCCTAGTATGGAGGCTTGGGTCGCTGCTCCTATTCTGAATGAGTGGGATGTGATGTTCTGACTGGGGAAACGTTAAGGGAATCCAAAGTAAGTTTTAGTACCTTTGAAAATTTAAATTTGGACACAAAGGGACTATCTGGTGTATGAAGAAGGGGCTGGTGTGCTGGTGGTCTAACTGCAATGTATTTCAGTAGCATTTATGGGGCATCAGGTTGGGTGGCGAATGGGTCCCCAACAATGATACCGGCCTTTGCAGGTAGGTTTTGTCCCATGTTGAATGGCGGATGGATATGCAAAAGTTTGTTCCTGATTAATTTTGATGTCCCTACGGCTCAAGCCAGCCTGGAATTTTTTTAATTGATTAAAATTAATTTAGTAAATTTAATTATAAAATTAATTTATTGGGGGAGACTGTTTCACTTATTGGTATAAACAGAGCAGCAAAGAAAGTTATAACAAATAACATTTGAACAGGGGGGGGAAACTGAACTCGTAGGCGTTTAAAACAAACCGAGGAAGTACTCCTATTATTGTGGACGCACGCGGGAGGGTAATGGGGTTTTCTCATGGTCAGGTGAGTTTTAATTTTTCCAAAACCCTTTTAGAGTTGTTTTGTAAAAGGGATGTAAATCTGTGTCCCGAGAAGTAACTTAAGGAAAAGGAGATGCGCCTGACACCATTTTCTTCAGGTAGGCAAATGAAGGTTTGCAGTGATTGGTTAGGATAAAATATAGGGAATAGATTTTTCTGGATATAAATGTGTTGACAGAGAAAACTTCTGGGCTTTAATTCTGCCCAAGCTTTCCCGATGACACAAATGAACCCCAGGTTTGGTTTTGATAGGAATCAGCTTGATTAATTCCTTTAGTGGTTCAAAAATCAGATCTATAAGTACTCTGGGCAGTCACTCCTGGGCCTCTGCGTTCTCTCCCGATTCCCAAAATACTCCGAACTGAAATCAAGACAAAGGCTTGCAGATACGTGTCTACGCCTGTTATATGCTTGCTTTAAAAATCAAGATTTTGTTTTGTAGACACCTTAAACTAAATTTCTCCAATAACATTAAGAACGGGAGGTAGATTTGATGACTGGTGGTTGATGACTTGGACTACCCTAAATTGTCACATCTGAATATTATCTTGTTTGTAGCTAGTGTGTTACACCATATTTCGATGGCACAATTATTGGAAAAGCTCGGAGAAGGACTAAGTTTTTGGTGAGAGTCCTTCATCATCCATTTTCGTTGGGAAATTTTCCTACCAACCATTTTAGGAATGCTCCATAGCCCACGATTCAGCCAAATTAAAGGTTGGCCTAAAAGGGATTGGAGTTCTCTCAGTTGTAACTTTTTTGTTTCCTAAGCCTGGGCTACTACGGTGTTTTTAGCTTTCTAACTTTTCTTTTGGTGAAGTCGAATTTCATTTGATGGAGTCGATCCTATCCCTGCAGAAACTGGAATGATATTACAAGGGTGTACCGTTTTTGAGCTAGATAGGGGGGATGCTGAGCTGTTGTGCAGATCCACATAAAGGTATTTAATAGGTGCTGACACGGTGGGTGGGTTTTGGGGACCGAATAAATAAAAATAGTCTAAGTGAGAGTAATGATGAAATGGTGATCACTGATCGTATTTTAACTGGCCATTACGAGAAATTTGGAAGGGGCAATTTTTTCAAAGTAGTAGCATGAAAGGGAACATCCCATGGGTAAGTTTTTATTGTGGAAATATGGCCGTGAATGAAGTGAAATCCTAGGTCCAGTAAAAGTCGGGAGTGGTGGATAGGTAAAAATGAAAGGCCGATTCTTAGGTCAGACTTGGAGCCTAGCCCATTGGGCCCGCTATGCCTCAAAAGTGCTTTTTAATTGCTGCATCAAACAGAAGTATAGAGAGACTGAAGCATAATTCTGGTTCAATCTGTCATTTACCGAATCCCGGTGTGGAACGGATAGGGGTGATGATCAGCCAGCCGACATTTGTTCCGTTTTGGACTAATCCTAGGGGCGATACCTGAATTTGGAATGGAAATTGCATTAAAGGGCGCTATTCTTCCTAGGTTCCATTCCTTTTTAAGTTTGTTCTTAACTATCTGGGTTTGAGCGACCCATGATTTAGCCCTTCGGGTACCCCCCCGGGGGGGTTTTTGGCCCCGCCCGGTGCTCAACCCCCACCTTGGTGGCGCAATATTTTCAAAGGGATCCAAAAGCCTGATTTTACCACCCACAAACCATCTTTAATCTACGGTTTTGCTGTATGCTTTTTGGATAGCCTTGCCAAGGCAGATTTTGTAACACACTTCACTGGCGTAATTTCATTCTGCCTCTGAAGTGTCTTTTGGCGTTTTTGAGGGAGGGGCTAAATTGTTCTAAGGCAACGAAAAGGACGGGTGGGCACGCCGTTACAGACTGAACATTAGTGTCTGTATCGGCAGTTTGCCTGCAATTACAACTAGATCGTTGTATGCCACATCAGTGTTGGCTCGCCCCCCCCCCGTTTGCTGATTGCTCTGCGTTACTTAAGTCCGGGTGGGTGAGTGAAAGTGAGTGGTTTGGGTGCCCCTAACCCCACACCCACTCACCACACTAACATCCCACATGCCTTTTACCCCAAGCATAGGCCCGGGTGGACACGGTGCAATTTTTGCGAAGGAAATTTTTCCCGGCCATAGACCCCCCGGAACCAGAGCCCGATACCGCCCAAAGCCCCCCCCCGTATTGACCCGAGACACACGTATTATGAAGCTGGGAAGCGGGATCTGGGTCCAAACCAGGTTACTATAGCCACATAGTGTTGGCCAGGTGGATGCGGAGGGGAGAAGCCACACCCCACCCACCCACCACACACTGGCACCACGGTCGCACCATTTGTCACCAATGCAGTGACATGCGTTGCCCAGGTCCCTGGATGGAGACCAATCAGGTCCCCCCAGACAACAGTGGGAAAATTGAACTTCCCACAGTGTCTCCGGGAGATATGCAGCCCCTCACGCCCCCCACCCCCCCCCCCCCCCCACCACCCCCACCCACCCACACCCCCCCACCCCCACCCCCCCCACCCGCCTACACCCCCCCCCACCTACCCCCCATGCCCTCGCGAACACTTAGGGAGCACTGACTGAGGTACATTCTCGGCGCGTAATTCTGTCATCCGTGTTTCCCACATATAAGTGTGCATTTGGGACACTTGTACATTGGATAATTGTAAACCTCATTCACTGGATGTCAGCAGGATGATCCTTTAATGGTGAGGTTGCCTTTATCATGTGTATGATTGGTTGATTCTTGAATGGGAGACACATAGTTATTTGTCTTTTTTATTGCATGGTTGGGTCCCTACAGTTGAGCAAAGACTTCGGAGCCGGCAATTTTCTGTTACAGCCTTCTGTCTGAGGTTGGGGTGTTGGTTGAAGTGCTACGATTGAGGGTCTGGAAACGATATGTTTAGCCGGGTGTCATCTCCGACGATAATGGCTGCAATTCTTTAATAACTCTTTTGCATATTCCTCTTAATGTAGGGTTGGATGGCATGTGTTGTTTTTGTTCTTTTGTCTACTAGTGGTTTGTCTCTTGTGTTTTCCGAGCCTTATCTGATTTTGTGCGTGATGTTAGGGCTTTACCCCTTTCTGTTGTTAGTGACGTTGCTACTTCTCAAGATGTTGTTCGCCTCTGGTGTTGGCAAGTTCTGTTTCTGCTGTAGTAATGTTGCTGTAGCATGTATCATGTAGCGTGTAGTCTTATTGCGTGTACCATGCTGCATGGTGTGGTGTTGCACGGTGCATGTTGCGTATAGCATGCAGTGTGTTTGTGTGTAGCATGTTGCATGTTATTTAACATGGTTCAATGTAGTATGTGCATTTAGCATTTATGTGTGATGTTGCATGTATTGTTTTGCTTGTAGCGGTTGCGTGTAGATGTATAATGTATATGTTTGAATGTTATGGTAGCAATGTTCTATGTAGTATGTTGTCATGTAGCATGTATTGTGTGATGTGTGCCATGTACGTGTTTGCGTGTAGCGTGTAGTATGTTTCGTGTCGCAGGTTTGCATGTAGTTTGGTTCCATGTTGCCTGTAGTTGGTGGCCTGTAGCAGGTGCATGTAGTGTGTGTTTCATTGGCATGTGTATGTGGCTTGTGGTATGATGCACGTCCGTGTAACGTTTTCATGTTGTGTGTAGCGTTGCGTGTAGTATGTCGCGTGTAATTGTTGCGTGTGTATGTTGCGGTGGTAGTATGTTGTGTGGTATCTGTATCCGTGTAGTAGTTTTGCATTCATGTTCATGGTAGCCTGTTGCTTTAAGTGTTTCATGTATCATGTGCTGTGTACAATTTGCATGTAGCAATGTAAGCATTGCATGTAGCGTTGTAGTGTGTTGTGTCATGTGTGTAGCATGTAAGGTGTGCATAGTGTGTACGTTTGCATTGGTGTTATTATTCGCATTACTGTGGTAGTATATGTTTGCGATGTACCATCTGTCAGTGTTGTGTGTTGCACGTTGCATGTTTTCGTATAGTGTGTAAAGGTGGGTTTTATTTCAATATTTTAGTCTTAGTCCAATTTCAAAATTATACAATAATAATGTATATGTTTTAAGTTCACTTCGATGAGAATTGCCTGGTAAGCGAATAAGTAAGCACAGGTCATCTGACTTTAGAATACAGCTACGTGACATCTGAAATGATAACAAAATGATAAGGTCTATGTCAGAAGGGATAACGGTAATAAGAGTGATTAATACAGAAGATAATGAAGCACACAAAAAAAGGGTCACCAAAAGTCCAATAATTCTTGATGAATAGGGAAATAAGGTTTTAACTCCTCAATGATCTAGAAATAAATTCTAACTATTGATTGGATATGTAATGACCTGACTATATCTAACTGATTAATAATGACATATGCTAGCAATACAAATGGTATAAGATTAATCTGACAATGTAACAATAAAACGGAGCAGTTTCTACCTAAAGTGGTTTGGTGTGCAGTATCTGTTCTCTTATGTACCTCTATGTGATCCTTCTAGCCTAACAATAATCGCTGGTTATGGTAAAATTCTTACCTCCTCAGATGGCACCCCCAGATGGGACTGAATTTCTGCGAATTATCGGGATCAAACGTTGTCTCAACACCTACAGGTGGTAGTATTGTCCGATTTTCCAATAACTTCAGTTATGAACCTTACTTGTTAGGCTTTTGTGTTTTAGAATTTAACTACTGATAAGGGCGTCTATGTAATTCTGAGTATAATTGACCCTAAGTTCAACAGATAGGTTAACCTGTATATTATATGGTTCTATGTCCCTATATAGAGCGGGTACCTCTTGTTTAAAGGTTTAAAGTGGAAATTGTGTGTGAGTTACAACTGTTCTGTTTTCAAGTGTGGGTGTTACGGTACACCAGGGACAAGTGTTGTGAGTACTTTAATTGAACGGCTCCGGAATGGTAATAAGAGTCACATTCCAAGGTTCACAAATGAGGTGACCTAGGTCCCAGGTAAACAGCAGGTTGATGGAGAAGAAACTCACGGTAATTGGGCTACTGATCCACTTAAGAGGATTTCCAAGAAATGAAGTACAGAAAACTGTAAGGTTAGATGCTAATTATTGGCATCTTGATAGTAATAACGCGGATGTGTGGCTAAAGAAACTGTTAGAAACAAGCTCTCACGTTGTGGGAAGAGAGTAAAAGAAAACATCACAGATTGTGAATGTTCTATGCAGGACCATATAGATATGCCAAAAAAGGCAATCTACCTGTTGTTTGCCCCTACGGTAGCATCTAGATGACAACCCAGATGAGCATGATCTAGAAGCAGTAGGTACAAGTGCATTAATAAGGGTATTAACAAAGAAAAGCCACAACCCAAGGTAATAAGAGTAAACAGTACTAAAGAGGTAAAGACGTACAACCTAGTGAAGAAAAAATATTATAACACAGTCGGTAAAACATTCAGAGGGAGAAACAAGCACAACACCACAAGATGAGACACTACATGATCAGGAGAGAATATCCCGGAACAAATAAATAGCCAAACTAAAAATGTGATATATCAGCAAAGAAAGATTACCCTCAGCTTAAAGGGTTCTATTCGTAAATGGAAGGATGAATATGAAGCGGCAAATTTAGAAACACCAATTTATTGACTAACCATTGGGAGCCACAGTGAGAGGAACTGTTGTGTTATCAGAATGTAGTATTATGTCCAAACGCACTGAATTATGGATAGCAGCGTTTCGAAGGAATGTTACCTCCTCAGGTCACAGAGTTATCAGGTTAACCCTGTTATTCCTTGTGCATCCAGTTGCAAGTGCGGAGGGACAGATACTACATCTGTAGAGCAACACACACGGTTATATTCCAGATTATTAACATTTCAACAAGGGGTAACGCATTTCCAGTAAAGAAGTCAACAAGTTAGAGAAGAGGGCAGTGATATCCTAAGTACAGTGTTAATGGCATCAACCTGGGTCCAGACGGAACAATTAGCATTAATTAATAGTGTAGCTCTTCCTCAAGTGGATCCAGTTAAATTTATTATGGATCTAGAATCCATTCAAGTATGTATATCGCTACATATGAGGATTTAAGCAAATTTACTGTCTAAAGGATTGGAGGTAAAGGAAAGGAAATATTGATAAAGTCAAACCAAAATTAGTCTAACTCTCCAAGAGGAACAGGAAAACACAGGAAAGTGGTGAAATGTTAATTAAGCTAGTTAAGAGTAAAAATACATGGGCAACGTTAACTGGTTTACATCAGGAAAAGGGAGGAGTCTACCACTTTCTATTACGTTGAAAGAGGCTTATATCCAGGCAAATGTGATCCGGAGGAAGAAAAGATCGAGACCAATTTATGAGGCGTTCCTTAAGGACTCTCGACAGAATATTATAACCTCTAATCACTAGTAGACAGAAGCTCAGCTTTGCCAGAAGATTTTTGTTATCTGTGAGCATATTGACAATAGGTTTAATTTTCCAAGGATATTATTCCAATGCAAAAGGTAATGGTTGCCCAGGAAAATGTTCAAGAGAAGGATCTTATCAGTGAGCAACGAACAAGGTAAAAATTTCAGAAACCATTCTAGCCTAGACAATTTATAGAGTTCAAAGAGATTATTCTAATGTTGTGTTACAGATGCAATCAAAGGACATGTTGCACGATGTGGTCCCATAACTCAGCCTTTAGTCCCTGCAGTGGCAACACAAACTGTAAATCCACATAGGGATTAGGTCAACCCTGTATCATTCACAATGTTCAACCCAGCACTTTTTCGAAAGAGCTGAGGCTGTTGTTAAATTATGGTTACAAGAAGCTCCATTGTGGCTAATGTTGAGTGTCTTGTGGATACAGGGGCGGCCAAAAGTGTATTCGACTCAAAAGACATCCCTAAAGAATTGATACAGAAGTTTCTAGGTATAGTTCTGAATGGTACAAAAGTTAAATTAAAGAAAACAAAACCTCTTACAATCAGAGTGGAAATCAATTGGAATTAATACACTCTTTTTAGTATCTGACACTGCCAACAAATTTATTAGGTGCTGACATTTTATCACAGATACAAGCATGTATCGAGTTTACAGAGGAGATGTGAAAGTTACAAGCCCATTGTCTGATACGGCTCTCAATGCAGTAGCGCTGTATTTGGTATTGAAAACGGATCAGATATTAACCGTTGCACCATGGCCTAAGGAATTTGAAGAGATTCCTGATACTGTGGGCAAAAAGCAGATACGAGGTGGTTACTGTAAAAACTTCTCTCCTGTGGAATTAAGGTTAACCAGAAAGGTAATACCAAGGTTACCTCAATATCCTTTGAGTGCACAACAGATACAAGGGATTAATGAACAGATTGAAGAGTATGAAAAGATTGGGGTATTAGTAAAAATGAGATCACCAGCTAACTGTCCCCTATTTCCAATACAAAAAAAGGTTGACAGGAAAAAGCCTGTTACAGGATGGTACGATTTGAGGGCTATAAATAAGATCATTGAAAATGAAGCTCCTATTGTACCAAACCCTCAACTCTATTGAATCAGGTACCCCAAAGGCACAATGGTTTTTCAGTGGTGATTTGGCTAATGCTTTTATTCTATACCTTTGCATCCCAGACAGTTACAAATATTTTGCCTTACATTTGAAGGTGTACAGAGGTTTTGACACGACTAGTCACAGGTCTGCAAATTCTCCAACAATACAATCAGGTTCTACATGAACTCCTTAAGGATGGAGACCTGAAGATGAGAGTACAGTTCTACTCCAATACGTGGATGACCTGATTGTGTGTTGTGTGGAAAAAACATGTAAAGAGAAACGGTGGTCTTTTTATGTATCTGGCTGAGACCGGTAACAAAGCCAGTAGGAAATTACCAATACTGTAAGGAAAAATGATATTTCTGGGACACTGTATTTCAAAAGGCAAAAACACTCACTAAGGCAGAATAGAAACTATACAGAATTACCAAATGCCTACAAATGAGAGACAAATGAAGCATTTTTAGGTCTGGTCATTTACTGCCGAGAATGGATACCTAATGCATCAGAATTGATGGCTCCTTTGTATGAGCTAACAACCAAGATCCATTAAGTGGAATCCATACATGAGCAATCCTTTAAAGTGTTAAAGGAGGCCATGTTTGTCAGCACCGGCATTGGCTTTACCAAACTACAAAATGCCATTCCAATTGTTTGTCATGAAAATGATGGATATGCTACAGGTGTTTTTGTGTCAGCACATGGGGAAACATCACGACATATTGGGTACTACTCATGTCAGTTAGACAGTGTCATTAAGGGTTCACCCACCTGTGTAAGAGCAGTAGCAGCATGTGCCTGCTCTTGGATAGGTGGCAGATATGTATTAGGACTGATCTAGTGCTGCTTGTACCACAAGTGTAACCGAAATTTTACATAAGGTACAAACTAAGCACTTATCATCAGCCAGACTGACTATAATATGAGGTTGCGTTACTCACACCCCCACAATTTGACTATCAAAAGATGTAATATTTTGAATCCAGCACCACTTTTGCCAGGTTGAGATATGTCTCAGGAACTGAAAGATAACCATCATTGTTTTTGATATGATACAAATGGAGACAAAGGGCTTTGAAAACGTAGTTGAAACACACTACAGAATCCAGATTTAAAATGTTTGTGGAGTGGTTCAAGGTATTGTTCAGACGATGGAAAATATCATACTGGTTTTGCTGTTGTAACTAATACTAATGTGTTAGTGCAAGAAGGTCTTCCCCCACAGTGTCGGCTCAGACAGAATTAAAACTTTGATTGCGGCTTGTGCTTTGGCGGAGGGGAAACGTGCTAATATTTGGACAACAGTAGGTATGCATTTGCGCTGCACATGGACTACCTGCCATTTGGAAAGCCAGAATTTATGACTTCAGTGGGTAGCCATTAGAAAATGCTAAGCTAGTGAAGAAACTTTTACTGCTATACAACTCCTGCTGAAGTAGCCATTCTTAAGGTACAGGCCCATACTAAGGATAAGATCCTGAGGCCACAGTAATGCTTTGGCAGACGAAATGGCCAAGGAAGCAGCTCTCCTCCCAATAATGCTGGCCAAGGCGCCATGCAATGAGCCAAGCAAGGGTAGTTTGGACATCAAGTCCTGCTAAAATCAGGAGCAGGCCCGGCTCACGAGAAGCCAAATGTTTTAGACGCTCGTTGCAAAATTGGCGGATGATATATATGGAGAAAATGGCCCTAGTTTACGCTTACCTAAAGTGCTCTATCCCAGTATGGCTCAGTTACTCAGGCCCACACATGCAGGTAAGAATGCAATGGCTGCTATGTTCAAGAAATTGGATAGCCCAGGTTTTCCAGCTTTTGCTGTGAAGTTTGTTTCTTCTTGTTTAATCTGCTTTACGTCATAATCCTGGTCAGGTGTGTGAAGGTCCAAACTAGACATTCTCCAAAGTCAGAGTATCCTTTTCAACAAGATTGCAAATTGACTTATTCAACTTCCTAAGGTCCCAAACTTTGAATATGTTTTGGTATGTGTTGAACATGTTTTTCAGATGGCCAGAAGCTTGGCCTGTTTCCAAAGCCACAGCAAAGCAACAGCTAAAAGTTTAAGTGAAGTGTATGTCGATACTCAATTCCTGAAGTGATAAATCAGATCGTGGTACAACTTCACAGGGGAGGTATTAAGAGAAATTTTAAATACGCTGGTGTGACCAAGCATTTCATACCCTTATCATCCTCAAGCCGTGGTAAAGTAGAGAGTTAAAATGGTGTGATAAGAACAAACTGGCCAAATTAACTGATGACATGGGTTAAAATTTGGTGGATGTTTTCCAAAGTGTTGTATTCCATACGCACCACCCCTAGGGGGGCCACAAAAACTGTCTCCATATGAAATACTATTTGGAAAGGAGCCAACTACAGAACTGTATTTACCACAGCAGTTACAGGCATCTCATTCTAACCTGACCGTTATGTGATTGCATTACAAAAACAGTTAACAGAATGCCACAAGTTTGTCTATGATTCTATCCTGAAGATCCAAATGTGATACAAAGTTCTCACAAACTTGAACCAGGTGACGTGGGTAGTAATCAGAAGACACGTAAGGAAAAATCTTGAGCCCAGTGTTGACGGCCCATTCCAAGTCCAATGGGTAACATCCACTTCTGTCACTCGTGAAGGAAAGACACGTGGATTCACATTCGCATTGTAAAAAGTTACATGTACCACTTGACATGTACAGAGTGTGGATGGAATGTTCCTGTTCTCAGTTAAATATTGGTTCAATTAACTGATGAACAATTAATTGAAGACCAACATTACGAGGACCCAAATGTGTACATAACTTTAGTAATAGAAAGCGGCTAAATCTCAGATAAAACTAATTGTTGGGTAATGTGGTTGAGCCACAAGATTCAAAGTGTTACCTAGGATTGCATTTCCAATAACAACAAAGGTGTTGAATAATGAAATATAACATGCTTTAATATCAGTATAGGTAAAGAGAGAAATGGAAATACCCGTATTGAATTAGCACCTGACACATACCCTTCAATATTTATTGAAATATTAATCAAACCAAAGGTTGGAATTCAAAATTCTTGGGTAAAATATCATAAACATGTGATACAGTTATGTATGTTCAGAAATGGTGTGGAGAATGTAACAGAGATGGCTGAAGATGTGAAGACCTCTTCAGATTTTTGGGATGTTCTTACCATATTCAGTATGTTGATTGATGGGTACACTGGAATGGTGGGTATATGAATTTCCCATAAGTTATGGCTTTAACAGTTCTAGGTGTAAGTTTTACCTCTAAAGGACTTGGAGGAAATGCTTGGTGTTGGAATTATGGAGAGTTACAATTTGCTATGATTGGTGCTGGAGCTCATGAATTGTGGCTAAGGGAAGATTAATGAAGGTGTCATTATGTTAAAAGCACCGTATTATTTCGTATGTGGAAGGTGGGCATACTCATGGTTACCATTGGGTAGTTTATGGGAGATGTACCCTAGCCACTCTTGCACCAGCATTGGCCATAGTACAAAGAGGAAGGTACTACAAGAATTTTACTTCCTCATCAATCTGGTAAAAAGGAACTTTTTAGTCAAGGAGATTATGCATGGGCTTGGTTTCCATCAGGGCAGGTTGGGGAATTGAAATGATGAAAAGGCTAAATAATTTTTCAGGAATCATAGATGCTATGTTTAACGAAACACAGCACAATTACAGCTAATACTTTGGAATCGCTCAGATAAGGAAATTAGCTCTATAAGAAAAACTAGTCATTGGATTATCTTTAGCCTCACAGGGGAATGTGTCAACTATTGGTAAGGAAGACTGCTGTACGTGGATAGATGATGATGAGGAAATAGATAGAAGTCATGTAAGGAAAATTAAAGAATTGCAACACAAGCTAGAGAAATAGTCTGAAGGATGGAATCCATTTAAAGGGTTAGCAATTGGAAATGTATTCTCTAGCATTGGTGCCTTTATCAGGCAAATAGGAGTGTACATAATTTTATTGCTTTTACTTATATTTTGATATATATGTTTTATAGGTTAATTCTCTTTATTGGTAAAAAAAGCAACTAAAAATAAACCACATAATCTCTATCGTGTCCAGGATAGTTCAAGGATCCTGACCTTGTAGTGATGTGCGAATGTACCATCTGTCAGAAAGTCATATGTCTACCAAGAATCTGATTTGTAAACCATCAATTAATATTTTTGGCTATGATATTCATCATGACTACCGGATTTACATCATTCCAGGATTTGTGTTCAGGGACAATCTCTCTTATCACGATTCTCTGAACCTTCCTTATTATGTGCCTTTCAAATTAGGAGGAATTTACCACATCACTATTGCATCTCGTGAACAAGGACAACTGAATGGAACTCTTACTACACATGTTAATGATGTTATTATTGGACTTGTAATTATGATAAATAGGTATCTTTTGGTATTATTACAAATGATAGTGTAAATGGGATAAAACTCGAGCTTTAAAGAACATATCCATTTTCAAATACAAAAGAACATATATGAAGAACATTAAGTTACAGAAGACATTTTAAAACGACAATAGAATGGAATCTATTAGGAATATGTCATAACAAATATGTTTTCATGCAAGTGTTTAATAATTTTAATTTAGATTAAGGGTAGCTAGAATGGGCATGGCACCGGAGGCATGGATCTTTGAATCTGCTTTCAGGCTAATGATATGAATCACGGTCTGGAAAAGGATTTTCGGTCTCAGAGACAAGTCATCTCTCTCTGGGGCAAAGTAGTCCTGCATTGTTGTTCATTTTGGAATAATAGATTAATTGGTCAGGTATGACCACAGTGGGGAATGTTAAGGTGGGTTTTATTCATATTTTAGTCTATAGGCAATTCAAATTATACAATATATATGTATATGTTTCTAATTCACATTCTATGAGAATTGCAATGGTAGCTAATAAGTAAGCAACAGGTCAATCTGACTTTTAAATACAGCTACGTGACATCTGTAAATTGCTGACATTTGTAAAGAATGATAAGTCTATGTCAGAAGGGATAACGGTAAATAAGAGTGATAAATAATAAGATAATGAACACACAAACAGGGTCCACCAAGTCCAATAATTCTTGATGAATAGGGAAATAAGTGTTTAAACTCTCATGATCTAGAAATAATTCTAAATATTGGGGATAAATGGATAATGTACTGACTACATATTGTAACTGATTAATAATGACATATGCAGCATACAAATGGTAAATAATCTGACAATGTAACAATAAAACGGAGCAGTTTTCTACCTAAAGTGGTTGGGTAGTGCATAGTTCTGTTCTCTATGTACCTCTCATGTGATCCTTCTAGCCTAAAACATAATCTCTGGTTAATGGTTAAATTCTTACCCCTCAATAGCATGTAGTGTGTTGTGTGTAGCCTGTTGCATGTTTGTAGTCGGTTCTTGTAGTGTGTTGCAATGTGCGTGTAGTATGTTGCGTGTAGCGTGTAGTGTGTTGCATGCTGCGTGTAGTGTGTTGCGTTGTAGCGTGTCATGTACATGTGGCGTGTAGTATGTTGAATGTAGGTGTTGCATGTACCATATAGCATGTATCATGTAGTAGGTTGCACGCGTGGGTTACATGTTACGTTGTAGCATGTAGCGGTTTGCATGTAGCATTTGTTCATGTAGTGTGTAGTCGTTGCAACGTAGCATGTATCATGTAACGTGTAGTTATGTTGCGTGTAGCGTTGTTGCGTGTCATGAAGCATGTGTCATGTAGTGTGTAGTAGTTCCATGTAGTAGGTTGCTTTGCATGTAGTGTGTTGCATGCTGCATTTAGTATGTTGCATGTCGTAATGTATCACGTAGCGTGTAGTATGTTGCGTGTACCATGCTGCATGTTGTGTGTTGCACGTTGCATGTTGCGTATAGCATGCAGTGTGTTGGTGTGTTGCATGTTGCATGTTATGTAAGCATGTTCTATGTAGTAGATTGCATGTAGCATGTATGTGTTGATTGTTGCATGTAGTGTGTACGTGTTGCGTGTAAGATGTAGTATGTATTGTGTTGTGTAGTGGGTTGCATGACCTATAGCATGTATCATGTAGTAGGTTGCATGCAGTGGGTTGCATGTTGCGTGTTGCATGTAGTGTGTTGCATGTTGCGTGTTGTGTGTAGTATGTTGCATGTAGTGTGTTGCTTGTTTCATGTAGCGTATATCATGTAGGTTGCATGTAGCGTGTTGTATGTTTGCATGCAGCGTGTTGCATGTAGTATGTTGCATGTAGTGTGTTGCACATAGCATGTTGCGTGTAGTGTGTAATATGTTGCGTGTAGTATGTCGCGTGTCATGTGTTGCACGTATGATGTTGTGTGTAGTATGTTGCGTGTATCATGTAGTGTGTAGTATGTTGCATGTAGTGTGTTGCACGTATCATGTAGCGTATATCATGTAGGTTTCATGTAGTAGGTTGCATGTAGCATGTATCATGTAGCATGTTGCATGTATAATGTAGTGTGTAGCATTTTGAATGTAGTATGTAGCGTGTAGTATGTTGCATGTTGCAACGTTTGTGTTGATGTGTGTGGTTGCGTGTTGGCGTGTAGCAGTTGCAGGTTGTGTGTGGCATGTACATGCTGCATGTTGCGTGTAGTGTGTGGCGTGTAGCATGCATCATGCAACGTGTAGAATGTTTGTGTAGTGTTTTATGTTGCATGTAATATGTTTGCGTTGTGCTTGTAGCGTGTAACATGAAGTAGTTGCTCATGTTTGTACGTGTTGCGTGTATCGTGTAGCATGTTTGTGTGTAGCATGTGGCATGTTTGCATTGTGTTGCTTTGCATGTTGCATGTTGTGTGTGTTATGTTGCATGTAGCAGTTTGTGCATGTATCGATGTAGCGTGCTGCATGTATCGTGTAGCATGTAGCATGTTGCGTGTTTGCATGTAGTGTGTTGCGTGTAGTGTGTTGGCATGTATCATGTAGCGTATATTATGTATCATGTAGGTTGCATGTAGTAGGTTCTATGTAGTTGTGTTGCATGTAGCGTGTAGTATGTTGCATGAAGCAGGTTGCATGTACGGGTTGCATGTTGCACAGTAGTATGTTGCATGTATGTTGCATGTAGCATGTTGCGTGTAGCGTGTAGCATGTATCATGTGGCGTGTAGTATGTTGAATGTAGTGTGTTGCATGTACCATATAGCATGTATCATTGTAGTAGGTTGCACGCAGTGGGTTACATGTATCTGTGTAGCATGTAGCGTGTTGTGTGTAGCATGTTGCATGTAGCGTGTAGTCTGTTGCACGTAGCATGTATCATGTAACGTGTGGTATGTTGCGTGTAGCGGGTTGCGTGTAGCATGAAGCACGTTGCATGTTGCATGTTACATGTAGCATGTAGCGTGTTGTGTGTAGCATGTTGCATGTAGCGTGTAGTCTGTTGCACGTAGCATGTATCATGTAACGTGTGGTATGTTGTGTGTAGCGGGTTGCGTGTAGCATGGAGCATGTTGCATGTTACGTGTAGCATGTAGCATGTTGCGTGTAGCATGTTGCATGTAGCGTGTAGTCTGTTGCATGTAGCATGTATCATGTAACGTGTGGTATGTTGCGTGTAGCGGGTTGCGTGTAGCATGAAGCATGTTGCATGTAGTGTGTAGTATGTTCCATGTAGCAGGTTGCTTGCATGTAGTGTGTTGCATGCTGCATGTAGTATATTGCATGTAGCAGTATCATGTAGCGTGTAGTATTTGCGTGTACATGCTGCATGTTGTGTGTTGCACGTTGCATGTTGCGTATAGCATGCAGTGTGTTGTGTGTAGCATGTTGCATGTTATGTAGCATGTTCTATGTAGTATGTTGCATGTAGCATGTAGTATGTTGCATGTAGCGTGTTGTGTGTGTTGTGTTGCATGTAGCATGTTGTGTGTAGCATGTATCGTGTAGCGTGTAGTATGTTGAATTTAGTGTGTTGGATGTATCATATAGCATGTATCATGTAGTAGGTTGCACGCAGTGGGTTGCATGTTACGTGTAGCATGTAGCGTGTAGTATGTTGCAGGTTGTGTGTAGCATGTAACGTGTGGCGTGTGGTGTGTTGCATGTGGTGTGTTGCATGTTGAACGTCGTGTGTTGCGTGTAGCATGTTGCACATAGCGTGTATCATGTAGCGTGTAGTCTGTTGCATGTAGCATATATCATGTAACGTGTAGTATGTGCGTGTAGCGGGTTTGTGTGTATGTTCGTGTAGCATGATGTATGTTGCTGTAGCGTGTATATGTTCCATGTTAGCGGTTGCATGTGGTGTGTTGCATGTAGTGTGTTGCATGTAGCAGGTTGCATTATGTGTGTTGCGCTTGTGTTGCATGTAGCATGTACGTGTAGTATGTTGCGTGTCCATGCTGCATGTTTGTGTGTTGCCTTGCATGTTCTAGAGCATGGCAGTGTGTTGTTGTGCATTTCATGTTATGTAGTGTTCTATGTCGTGTGTTGCATGCAGCGTGTTGCGTTCAGCATGTATCGGTGTAGCGTGTAGTATGTTGAATGTATGTGTTTGATGTATCATATAGCATGTATCATGTAGTAGGTTGCACGCAGTGGGTTGCATGTTATGTGTGGCATGTAGCGTGTTGCGTGTAGTGTGTTGGCAGGTTGTGTGTAGCATGTTGCATGTAGCGTGTAGTGTTTTGCGTGTAGTGTTTTACTGTAGCATGTAGCCTGTTGCGTGGTAGCATGTAGCGTGTTGCATGTGGTGTGTTGTATGTTGCATGTACCACGTAGTGTGTAGTATGTTGCGTGTGGTGTGTAGCATGTTGCGTGTAGCGTGAAGTGCGTTGCATGTAGTGTGTAGTATGTTGCATGTAGCGTGTGCAATGTAGCGTGTAGCACGTTGCATGTTATGTAGCGTGTTCTGTGTAGTGTGTTGCATGTAGTGGTAGTATGTTGCATGTAGCTGTTTTTGCTTGTATCATTTAGTGTGTTGCGTGTAGCATGTATCATTGTACGTGTGGTATGTTTGCATGTAGTGTTTTGCATGTATCATATAGCATGTATCATGTTAGTAGGTTGCACGCGGTTTGTTGCATGTTACGTGTAGCGTGTGGTGTGTTGCATGTTAAACGTAGCGTGTTGCGTGTAGCTGTTGCATGTAGTGTGTATCAATGAGCGTGTAGTCTGTTGCATGTAGCATTTGTCATGTACGGGTAGTGTGTTGCGTGTAGCATGAATTATGTGTTGCATGTTGTGTGTTGCATGTTGCATGTAGTATGTTGCATGTAGTATGACGCACGTCGTGTGTAGCATGTTTGCATGTTGTGTGTAGTATTGCCGTGTGTAAATGTCCGGTAGTATGTCGGCGTGTAGCATGTATCGTGGTGTTTTGCATGTATCATGTAGCGTATATCATGAATCATGTAGGTTGCATGTAGTAGGTTACATGTAGCATGTATCATGTAGCATGTTGCATGTAGTGTGTTTCATATAGCATGTTGCATGTAGTGTGTAGCATTTTGCATGTAGTTGTAGCGTGTAGTGTGTTGCATGTTGTGTGGTGTGTGCATGTTGCATGTAGCATGTAACGTGTTTGTGTAGCTGTAGCGTGTTGCGTGTGGTGTGTTGTATGTTGCATGTAGCATTACCACATAGCGTGTAGTATGTTGTGTGTGCCATGCTTCATGTTGTGTGTTGCAAGTTGCGTAAAGCATGTATCGTGTTTTGTGTAGCATGTTGCATGTTATGTAGCGTGTTCTATGTAGTATGTTGCATGTAGCGTGTAGTAGTTGCATGTAGCGTGTAGTGTGTTGCATTGCATGTAGCTTGTTTGCGTGTAGCATGTATCGTGTAGCGTGTAGTATGTTGAATGTAGTGTGTTGCATGTATCATATAGCATGTATCGTGTAGTAGGTTGCACGCAGTGGGTGCATGTTACGTGTAGCATGTAGCGTGTTGCATGTAGTGTGTTGCAGGTTGCGTGTAGATGATGCATGTAGCGTAATCGTGTAGTGTTTTGCGTGTAGTGTGTTGCGCGTATCGTGTAACATGTGGCGTGTAGCATGTTGCATGTAGTATGTTGCGTGTAGCATGTACCGTGTAGCACGAATGACGTCGCATGTTATGTGTGGTATGTAGCGTGTTGCGTGTAGCATGTATCAGTAGTGTGTAGTATGTTGTGTGTAGCTCGTTGCATGTACGTGTAGTATGTTGCATGTTGTGTGTAGTGTTTTGCATGTTGCGCATATCGTGTAGCATGTAGCGTGTGTGGTATGTTTATGTAGTGGTTGCATGTATCATATAGCATGTATCATGTAGTAGGTTGCACGCAGTTTGTTGTTGTTACGTGTAGCGTGTGGTTTTTGCATGTGGTGTGTTACAGCATGTTGAACGTAACGTGTGGCGTGTAGCATGTTGTATGTAGCGTGTATCATGTAGCGTGCAGTCTGTTGCGTGTAGCAGTATCATGTAACGTGTAGTGTTGCGTGTAGCGTGTAGTATGTTGCGTGTGGCGTGAATATGTAGCGTGTAGCATGTAGTATGTTGTGTGTAGCAGTTGCATGTAGTGTGTTGCACGTAACAGGTTGTGTGTAGTGTTTGCGTGTAGTGTGTTGCATGTTATGTTGCGTGTAGTATGTTGCGTGTAGTATGTTGCGTGTAGCATTTTCGGTAGTCATGTTATGTGTAGTAGGTTGCATGTAGCATGTATCATGCAGCATGTTGTATGTAGTGTTTCATGTATCATGTAGCGTGTAGCAATTTGCTGTAGCATGTAGCGTGTAGTGTGTTGCAGTTGCGTGTGGTGTTTAGCGTGTTGCATGTGGTGTGTTGTATGTTGCATGTATCATGTAGCGTGTAGTATGTTGCGAGTACCATGCTGCGTGTTGTGTGTCGCACGTTGCATGTTGCGTATAGCATGTAGTGTGTTGTGTGTAGCATGTTGCATGTTCTATGTAGTGTGTTGCATGTAACGTGTAGTATGTTGCATGTAGCATGTTTCGTTGTGGTATGTAGCGTGTTGCATGTAGCATGTATCATATAGTGTGTAGTATGTTGAATGTAGTGTGTTGCATGTATCATATAGCATGTATCATGTAGTAGGTTGCACGCAGTGGGTTGCATGTTACGTGTAGCATGTAGCGTGTTGCGTGTAGTGTGTTGCAGGTTGCGTTAGCATGTTGCATGCCGCGGTATCACGTAGCGTGTGCGTGTAGCGTGTTGCGTGTAGCGTGTTGCGTGTAGCATGTATCATGTAACGTTGTGGCATGTAGCATGTTGCGTGTAGTATGTTGCGTGTATCATGTAACGCGTAGCATTAAGTGTGTTGCATGTTTGTTTGGTATGTTTGCGTGTAGCGTGTTGTGTGTAGCGTGTATCATGCAACTGTGTAGTATGTTGCGTGTAGCGCGTTGCATGTTGCATGTAACGTGTAGTATGTTGCATGTGGTGTGTAGTATGTTGCATGTTGCGCTTATCATGTATCATGTATCGTGTAGCATGTAGTGTGTTGTGTGTTGCATGTAGTGTGTTGCATGTTGCATGTAGCCTGTTGCATGTGGTGTGTTGCATGTGGTGTGTTGCATGTAGCGTGTTGCGTGTATCGTGTTGCGTGTAGTGTGTATCATGTTGCGTGTAGTATGTTGCATGTATGCTGCATGTAGCATGTTGCGTGCAGCATGTTTGCATAGGTCATATGTTGCGTGTAGCATGTAGTGTGTTGTATGTTGCATTTAGCGTGTATCATTAGCAAGTAGTATGTAGCATGTTGCATGTAGTGTGTTGCTTGTAATGTGTGTGCGTGTAGTGTGTTGCATGTTGCGTTTAGTATGTTGTGTGTAATATGTTGCGTGTACAGTATCATGTAGCGTGTATCGTGTAGTGTGTTGCATGTCCGCATGTTTCGTGTATCATGTAGCGTGTAGTATGTTGCATGTAGTGTGTTGCATGTATCATGCGCGCATGTCGTGTAAAATGTAGGTTGTATGTAGTAGGTTGCATGCAGTGTGTAGCACGTTGCATGTTGCGTGTTCTGTGTAGTGTGTTGCATGTAGCATGTAGTGTGTTGCTTGTTGCGTGTAGCATGTAGCGTGTATTATGTTGCGTGTAGTGTGTTGCGTGTAGCATGTTGTGTGTAGCATGTAGTGTGTAGCGTGTAGTATGTTGCGTGAGCATGTTGTGTGTAGCATGTAGTGTGTAGCGTGTAGTATGTTGCGTGTAGTGTGTTGCGTGTATCGTGTAGCTTATATCATGTATCATGTAGGTTGCATGTAGTATGTTGATATGTTGCGTGCAGTTAGTGGCGTGGCGTGTTTTACGTTTTGCATGTTGCGTGTAGTATGTTTGTGGTAGTGTGTTGCATGCAGTGTGTTGCGTGTAACATGTGGTATGTTGCATGTTGTGTGTGGTATGTTGCATGTATGGTGTAGTGTGTTGCATGTTGCATGTAGTGTTGTGTGTAGGCGTGTATCATTGTCATGTTGCATGTCGCGTGTATCATGTCGTGTGTAGCATGTTGCACGTAGCGTGTATTATGTTGCATGTTGCGTGTAGTGTGTTGCGTGTAGCATTTAGTGTGTAGCGTGTAGTATGTTGCGTGTAGTGTTGTTGCTGTATCTGTACGTATATCATGTATCATGTAGGGTTGCATGTAGTATGTTGCATGTTGGCGTGGTATGTTGCGTGCAGTGTTTTACGTTTGCATGTTGCATGTAGTATGTTGTGTGTGTTGCGTGTACATGTGGTATGTTGTCATGTTGTGTGGTGGTATGTTTGCATGTAGCGGTAGTGTTGCATGTTGCATTGTAGTGTGTTGTGTGTAGCGTGTATCATGTATCAGTTTGCATGTCGCGTGTATCATGTGTGTGTAGCATTTTGTGTGTAGCATGTTGTGTGTAGTGTGTGTGGCGTAGTGTGTACTGCATGTTGCATGTATGTGTTGCATGTAGTGTGTTGGCATGTAGCGTGTAGTGGGGTTGCATGTGTGCGTAGAGCATGTTGCGTGTAGTTATGTTGTAACGTAGTATGTATCATGTAGCGTGTATCATGTATGGTGTTGAATGTAGCGTGTACCATGTAGCGTTAGTGTGTTGCGTGTACCATCTGCGTTTTTGTGTGCACGTTGCATGTTGCGTATAGCTTTAGTGTGTTGTGTGTAGCATGTTGCGTGTTCTATGTAGTGTGTTGCATGTAACGTGTAGTATGTTGCATGTAGCATGTTGCGTGTGGTATGTAGCGTGTTGCGTGTAGCATGTATCATGTAGTGTGTAGTATGCTGAATGTAGTGTGTTGCATGTATCATATAGCATTATCATGTAGTAGTTGTGCACGCAGTGGGTGGCATGTTACGGGTAGCATGTAGCGTGTTGCGTTAGTGTGTTGCAGGTTGCGTGTAGCATGTTGCATGTCGTGTGTATCATGTAGCATGTTGCGTGTAGCGTGTTGCGTGTAGCATGTATCATGTAACATGTGGCGTGTAGCATGTTGCGTGTAGTATTTTGCATGTATCATGTAACGCGTTGCATGAAGTGTGTTGCATGTTGTGTGTGGTATGTTGCGTGTAGCGTGTTGCGTGTAGCGTGTATCATGCATCGTGTAGTATGTTGCGTGTAGCGCATTGCATGTTGCATGTAACGTGTAGTATGTTGCATGTGGTGTGTAGTATGTTGCATGTTGCGCGTATCATGTATCATGTACGTGTAGCATGTAGTGTGTTGTGTGTTGCATGTAGTGTGTTGCATGTTGCATGTAGTCTGTTGCATGTGGTGTGTTGCGTGTAGCGTGTTGCATGTATCGTGTTGCGTGTAGTGTGTATCATGTTGCGTGTAGTATGTTGCATGTATGCTGCATGTAGCATGTTGCGTGCAGCATGTTGCCATGTATGCGTGCAGTATGTTGCGTGTAGCATGTAGTGTGTTGTATGTTCTTAGCGTGTATCATATAGCAAGTAGTATGTTGCATTATAGCATGTTGCATGTAGTGGTTTGCTTTAATGTTTTGCGTGTAGTGGTTGGCATTTCGTTTATATTTTGTGTGTAATATGTTGCGTGTAACATGTATCATGTAGCGTGTATCGGGTATGTGTTGCATTCGCATGTTGCGTGTATCATGTAGCGTGTAGTTGTTGCTTGTGTGTTGCATGTATTGTGTTGCATGTATCATGTAGCGCATGTCATGTAAAATGTAGTTGCATGTATAGTTGCTGCAGTGTGTAGCACATTGCATGTTCTGTGGTGTGGGTGCATGTAGCATATGTTATGTTGCATGTAGTGTGTTTGCTTGTTTGCGTGTAGCATGTGGCATGTTAATGTTTGCATGTAGCAGGTATTGTGTTGCATGTTGCGTGTAGCATGTTGTGTGTGTAGCATGTAGTGTGTAGCATGTAGTATGTTGCGTGTAGGTGTTTGCATGTATCGTGTGCGTAATATCATGTATCATGTAGGTTGCATGTAGTATGTTGCATGTTGCGTGCAGTATGTTGCGTGCAGTGTTTACGTTTTGCATGTTGCGTGTAGTATGTTGTGTGTAGTGTGTTGCAATGCAGTTGCGTGTAACATGTGGTAGTTTGCATGTTGTGTGGTGGTATTGTTGCATGTAGTGTGTAGTGGTTGGCATGTTGCATGTAGTGTGTTGTGTGTGCGTGTATCATGTATCATGTTGCATGTCACGTCATCATGTCACGTTGTGTAGCATGTTGTGTGGTACATGGTTTGGTGTGGATTGTGATTGGTGCGTCGAATAGTGTCCCTGCCGTGTTGGCCTGTCGGTGTGTTGCCTGCTCGTGGTGGTTAGCCTGTCTCAGTGTCGTCGGGTTTCGCCCTGTTGCGTCTCACGCTGTTCCCTGTCGTCTGTCTTCCGTCGTCTGTCTCCTGTACCGGTGTCTCCTGTCGTGTGTGCCTGTCCCGCGTGTCCTCCACTGTCGCGTCTCGTGGTATTGCCTATTCGTCTGTGTGCCACTGTTGCGCCCTCCTCTTTCGTGTGGCTGTGTTGTGTGTCCCTGTCTCGTTTGTGTGCTGTGTTCCCTGTTGTGTAGTCCGTTCTGTGGATGGTGCGTGGTTGCGTGCAGTGTGTAAGTAGGTTGCTGTTGTGTGTTGCGTGTAGGTTTGCATGTATTATGGTTTGGAGCGTGGTTGAGTGTGGGATGTTTGCGAAACTGTATCTTTTAGCGTGTTGCAATGTTGCTGTGGCTGTTGCGTGTGATAAGTGTTGGCATTTATCTGCTTAGTATGTTGCATGTAGCATGTAAGCAATCATCATGTATGTTGTCATACAGTAGGTGTTCAT
>CM033472.1:86677775-86762375 GCA_019447015.1 Hymenochirus boettgeri | reverse complement strand
TACATGATACATGCTACATGTAACCTACTACATGCAACCTACATGATTCATGATATACGCTACATGATACATGCAACATACTACACGATACATGCTACACGCGACATACTACACGCGACATTTTACACACGGCATACTACACACAACATGCAACATGCTACACACGACGTGCGTCATACTACATGCAACATACTACATGCAACATGCAACACACAACATGCAACATAATTCATGCTACACGCAACACACTACACGTTACATGACACATGCTACATGCAACAGACTACACGTGTGTAGCATTAGCATGAATTATGTTGCATGTTGTGGGTTGCATGTTGATGTAGTATGTTGCATGTAGTATGACGCAAGCGGGGTGTAGCATGTTGCATGTCTGTGGTAGTATGCCGTTTGTGTGTAAAATGTCGCGCGTGATGTAGTATGTCGCTTTGTATTTTGTAGCAGTACGTGTAGTATGTTGCATGTATATGTAGCGTATATCATGATCATTAGGTTGCATTAGTAGTAGTAGGTTACATGTAGCATTGTACATTGTAGCATGTTGCATGTAGTGTGTTTCATTTATAGCATGTTGCATGTAGTGGTAGCATTGATTGATCGTAGCGTGAGTGTAGGTGTTGCATGTTGTGTGGGTGTGTGGCATGGTGCATGTAGTGCATGTAACGTGTTGTGTGTAGCATGTAGCGTGTGGTGTGTGTGTTGGTGTTTGCATGTAGCCATGTACACATACGCGTTTGTTGTTATGTTGGTGTTGCCATGCCTTCATGTGTGTGTGTTGCCAAGTTGCGTAAAGCAGTAGTGTGTGTGTGTGTGGCATGTTTTGCAGTGTTATGTAGCGTGTGTTCTAGTGTAGTTATGTTGCGTGTAGCGTGTAGTATGTTGCACGTAGCGTGTAGTATGTTGCATTGCATGTAGCGTGTTGGTTGTAGCAATGTATCGTGTAGCGTTGTAGTATGTTGAATGTAGTGGGTGCATGTATCATATAGCATGTATCGTGTAGTAGGTTGCACGCAGTGGGTTGCCAGGTACGTGTAGCATGTAGCGTGTTGCATGTAGTGTGTTGCAGGTGGTGTAGTATGATGCATGTAGCGTTATTATCGAGGTAGCGTGTTGCGTGGTGTGATGTTTGCGGTATCGGTAACATGTGGCGTGTAGCATGTTGCAGTAGTATGTTCGTGTGTTTGTCGCTGTAGCATGTACCGTGTCAGCACGAAGGTAACGTCGCAGTGTATGTCGTGGTGTGTAGCTGTTGTTGCGTGTAGATGTATATGTAGTGTGTAGTATGTTGTGTGAGCTACGTCGCAATGTAGCGTTGTGTAGATTGCATGTTGGTGTGTAGTGTGTTGCATGTGGCGCATATCGGGTGTGGTAGCATTGTAGAGGCGTGTGGTATGTTCATGTATGTGTTGCATTGTATCATATAGCATGTATTTCATGCTTAAAGGTTAGTAGGTGGACGCAGTTGTGTTGCTTTGTTACGGGTTAGCGTGTGGTTGTGGTGTTTGCAGGTGGATGGTTACAGCAGTTGAACGTAAACGGGTTGCGTTAGCAGTTGTAGTAGCGTGTAATCATGTAGCGTGCAAGTTGTGCGTGTAGCATTGATTCATGTAAGGCGTTGTTGTGGGGCGTGTGTAGCGTGTTGTTGCGTGTTTGTAGTTAGTGTGGCGTGGCGTGAAGTAGTAGCAGTGTTAGCATGTATGAGTATGTTTGTGTGTAGCGTTGCAGGAGGGTTGACGAACAGGTGGTGTAGTGTTGTTGCGTGTAGTGTGTTGAATGTTATGTTGCGTGTAGTAGGTATCGTGTTGGCGTTGTAGTCTGTTGCGTTGTAGCATGTTTGTGCCGTTAGTGTAGCATGTATCGTGTGGAGGTTGCACTGTAGCATGTATCCTTTGCAGCATGTTGTATGTAGTGTTTCATGTATCATTGTAGGTTAGCAATTTGCCATTGTAGCACTGTAGCGGTGTGTGTTTGCAGTTCTGCGTGTGGTGTGTAGTTTGTTGCATTGAGTTTTGTTGTATGTTGCCAGGTATATGTAGCGTTGTAGTATTTGACGAGTAGACCATGCTGCGTTGTTGTGTGTCGCACAGTTGCATGTTGCGATAGCAATGTAGTGTGTGTGGGTAGCATGTGCATGTTCTATGTAGTGTTGTTGCAATGTAACGGTGGTAGGATGTGCATGTATAGCATGTTGCGGTGGTTATGTAGACGTGTGGCAGTAGCATGTATCATATAGGGTGTGAGTAGTGTTGAATGTAGTGATGTTGCATGTTCATATAGCATGTATCATGTGTAGGTTGCACGCAGTGGGTTGCAGTTACGTGTAGCAGTAGCGTTGTTGTGGTGTAGTGTGTTGCAGGTTGCGGTGCAGGTTGCATGCCGCGTGTATCACGTAGCGTGTTGCGTGTTGTAGCGTGTTGCGGTGTAGCTCGTGGTTGGTAGCATGTATCATGTAAACGTGTGGCATGTCAGCATGTTGCTGTGTAGTATGTTGACGTGTATCATGTAACAGCGTTAGCATAAGTTGTTGCATTGTGGTGGTGGTATGTTGCTTTTGTTTGTAGCGTGTTGTGTTTAGCGTGTATCATGCAACGTGATTGTTAGTATGTGGGTGTAGCGCGTTGAATGTTGCATGTAACGTGTAGTTTGTATGTTGCATGTGGTGTGTAGTAGGTATGCATGTTGCGCGGCGTCATGTATCATGTATGTGTAGCATGTAGTGTAGTGGGGTGTTTGCATTGTGTAGTGTGTTGCATGTTGCATGTAGCCTGTTCAGGGCAGTGGTGTTGCATGTGGTGGTGTTTTGCAATGTAGCGTGTTTGCGTGGATGTAGTTTTTTCGTGTAGTGCGTGTAGTGTGTATCATGTGGCGGTAGTATGTTGCATGTAGGCTGCATGTAGCATGTGCGTGCAGAGTTGCATGTTTAGCGTGCATAGTTGTGGGTGTAGCATGTAGGGTGTTGTATGTTGCATTAGGGTATCATATAGCAAGAGTATGTAGCATGTGCATTGTAGTGTGTGCTTTGTATGTGTTGCGTGTAGTTAGGTGTTTCATGTTGCGTTTTAGTATGTGTGGATGTAATATGTTGCTGTGTACATGTGATCAGGTAGGTTGTGTAGTGTAGTGTGTTGCATGTCGCATTGTTGCGTGTATATGTTTAGCGTTGTTGTGTATGTGCATGTAGTGTGTGCATGTATCATCAGCGAAGTGTCGGGTTAAAATGTTAGGTTGTATGTAGTAGGTTGCATGCATGTGTATGTGCACGTTGCATGTGCTTTCTGGGTAGTGTAGTTCATGTAGCATGTAGTGGTTGCTTGTTGCTGTTGTAGCATGTAGCGTTGATTATGGTTGGTTGTAGTGTGTTGCGTTGTAGCATGTTGTGTGTAGCATGAGTGTGTAGGTTTTTTTTGGTGTAGTTGCGGTAGCATGTTGTGTGGGTAGCATGTAGTGTGTAAGCGTGCTGTGTATGTTGTGTATGTTCGTTGTAGTGTGTTGCGTGTATAGTGTAAAAAAAAGCTTATATATTGTACTCAGTAGGTTCGAGGTAGTATGTTGCATGTTGCGTGCAGTTTGTGGTGCAGTGTTTTTACGTTTTGCATGTTGCGGTGTAGTAGTTGTGTGGTAGTTGTGTTGCATGCAGTGTGTTGCGGGTTGTTGTAACATGTGGTATGTTGAGCCTGTTGTGTGGTTATGTTGGCATGTAGCGTTGGTATTTGTAGTGTGTGCATGTTGCATGTAGTGGTGTGTGTGTAGCGTGTTCATGTGCATTGTGCATTTGTCGAGTGTTGTATCATGTCGTGGTGTAGCATTGTTGCACGTAGCGTTTGATATGTTGCATGTTGGCGTTAGGTCGGTGTTGCGTGTAGCATTTAGTGTTGTAGCGTGTAGTAGTTGAGTTGTAGTGGTGTGCATGTATCATGGTTAGGCGTTATCATGGCATCATGTAGGTTGCATGTAGTATGTTGCATTGTTGAGTGCAGTATGTTGGCGTGGACATCTGTCAATTAAAAACCGTTTTGCATGTTGCATGTAGTTATGTTGTGTGTTGCGTCGTAACATGGGTATGTTTGCATGTTGTGGTGAATGGTATGTGCAAGTGCGTGTAGTTTGTGTGGTGCTGGTTGAATGGAGTGTGTTGTTTGTAGCGTGTATATGTTCATGTTGCATGTCGCGTGATATCATGTCGTGTTAGCATGTGTGTGTGAGCATGTTGTGTTTGTAGTGTGTTGTGCGTAGTGTGTTAGCATGCATGGTGCAGTGTGTGTTGCAGTAGTGGTGCACTTGCGTGTTACGTGTGTGGGTTGCATGTTGCGTATAGCATGGTGCGTTTGTGTATGTACCTGCCCCCCCCCCCCCCCCCCAACTGTTCCGTTCCCATCGTAGTTATGTATACATGTAGCGTGTATACATGTGTAGTGTGTTGAATGTAGCGTTGTACCATGTAGCGTGTAGTGTGTAGTGTGGTTGTGTGTACCATGCGGCGGTGGTGATGTGTCGCACGTGTGCAGTTGTGACGTTATACATGTAGTGTGTTTGTGTGTAGTATCATGTTGCGTTTTTCTATGTAGTGTGTTGCATGTAACGTGTGTATGTGCAAGTTACATGTTGCGTGTGGTATGTAGCGTGTGCGGTTTGTAGCATGTATCAGTAGTGTTGTGTATGCTGAATGTAGGTGTGTTTGCATGTATCATATAGCAGGTATCATGTAGTAGGTTGCACGCAAGTGGGTGTGTCATGTTAAGTGTAGCATGTAGCGTGTTGCGTGTAGTGTGTTGCAGGTTGCGTGTGTGTAGCATGTGCATGTCGGTGTGTATCATGTGCATGTGGCCGTGAGTAGCGGTGTTGCGTGTAGCAGTACATGTAACTCGTGAGATTGTAGCATGTGCTTTGTGAGTATGTTGATGTATCTGTAACGCGTTGCATGAAGTGTGTTGCATGTTGTGTGTGGATTGTTGGATGTGCGTTTGTGTAGCGTTTTCGTTTGTACGCGTGTATCTACGTGCATAGTGTAGTAGTTGAGCTGTAGCGCAGTGCAGTTGCCATGTAACGTGTAGTTGTTGCATGGGTGTGGTAGTATGTTGGCAGTTGGCGTCGTATCAGATATCGTGTTTGTAGAGGTAGTGTGTGTGTGTTGCATGTAGTTGTATGCATGTGTGCATGGTCTGTTGCATTGTTGGGTTTGTGGTTGCGTGTTTGCAGCGGTGTTGCATGTATCGTGTTGCGGTGTAGTGGTGTATCATGGGGTGTAGTATGTTGATGTATGCTGCATGTCAGCATGTTGCGGGTGCAGATGTTGCATGTGGTGGCTGCGTGCAGATGTTGCGTGTAGCGATGTAGGGTTGTATGTGCATTTTGCGTGTATCATGTATAGCAAGTAGTATGTTGCATTTAGCATGTTGCATGTAGTGTGTTGCTTATTGGAATCGTGTTTTTGTAGTTGTAGTTGTTGCATGTTGCCGTTAAGTATAGGTTTGTGGTAATATGTGCGTTTTGTACATGTATATTGCGTGTTGATCGTTGTAGTGTGTTGGCATGGTCGATGTGCGTGGTATCAGTTGTAGCGGTAGTATGTTGCATTATTGTAGTGTGTGTGCATGATTGTGTTGCATGTATCTGGTAGCGCATGTCATGTAAAATGTAGGTTGCAGTAGTAGTAGTGTTGCATGCAGTGGTTGTCAAAAAGCACATTGCAGGTCTGTTTTGTCTGTAGTGTTTTGATGTACGCAGGTTAGTATTGTTTGCGATTGTGTTGCTGTTGGATTGTTGGTGTAGACATGTGCTAGTAGCATGTTTGCATGTAGCATGTATTGTGTTGCATGTTGCGTGTAGCATGTTGTGTGTTGTAGCATGTTTAGTGTGTAGCATGTTAGTTGTTGCGGGTTGTAGTGTGTGCATGGATCGTGTAGCGTATATCATGTATATGTAGGTTGCATGTAGTATGTTGCATGTTGCGTTGCAGTGTGTTGCGTGCAGTGTTTTACGTTTGTTGCATGTGTTGGTATGTGTAGTATGTTGGTTGTAGTGTGTTGCATGAGTGCGTTGTAACATGTGGTATGTTGCCATGTTGTGTGTGGATGTTGCATGTGTGTGTGCGGTGTTGCATGTTTTGCATGTAGTGTGGTGTGATGCGTGTATCATGTATATGTTTGCATGTCACGTCTATCATGTCGTGGAGCATGTTGGTGTTAGCATGTTGTGTGTAGTGGTTGTATGCGTATAGTGTTGTAGCATGCAGTGTTGATGTAGTGTGTTGAATGTAGTGTGGTTGCCATGTAGCGTGTGTAGTGGGTTGCAGTGTTGGTTTATAGCATGTGCAGTAGGTTGTAGTATGTTTACGTAGTATGTTCAGTACGTGTCATCATGTAGGTGGTTGAAGTGGTGCTTGTGTACCATGTAGCGTTGGTAGTTGGTGCATTTAGTATGTGCATGGTGCGCCATAGTATGTTGCGTGTGGCGGTTGTTGTGTTTAAAAAATTTTTTTGTAGCTTGAGCGTGTTGTGGTGTAGTGTGTTGCATGTTGTGTGTAGTGTTGTATAGCGTGTTGGTGGCAGTGTTGTAGTAGTGCATGTTGTTGTGTTGCGGTGTATGTTGCAGTAGTGTAGTAGTGGGTTGTTAGGTCGTCGTTGCGTGTGGTTATGTTGCGTGTAGTTTGTAGCGTGTTGCATGGGGCATGTGGCGTGTTGCGTGTAGTATGTTGCATGTATGGCGATGTAGTATATGTTGACCATGTAGAATGTAGCATGCATCATGTAGGTTTGCATACGTAGGTTGCAGTGTAGTTGATGTAGCGTGCTGAGTGGTAGCATGCCGGTCCATGCTAGAAGTAGCATGTTGCATGTTTGCGTGTAGGTGTGTTGTTGTGTTGTAGCATGTAGTAGTTGGTGGTGTTGCATGTGTGTGTTCATGTAGCAGTGCGTTGTTTGCATTTGCATGGGTAAGGTATGTTGATGTAGTGTGTTGTATTTATAGTTGTCTTGAGTGAACATTTTAAAACTTACTGCTGTGTTCAGTTGTAGTCAGATGCTGTGCCCACACTCTTTGGCCAGGGACGACCATCTCTGTACCTTCTACAGGACCTCTGACCATCTATCTCTATCTGTCACTCTTCTCTCTCCGATATTCATCTGATACTAATCTGCCTCTTGTTTATCTCATTTAACTATTGTTATCTACTTCTTGTCTATTCTCTCTGTTGTCGTCTTTATTATTATGTAACTGCATATCTATTATCTAATGTACCTAATCAATTCTATCTATCATATCTATGATTGCTATCTATCCTACTCATATCTATCTATCTATCACTCTGCTATCTATCTAATCTTATCAAATACTAGGCTCTGTTACTGCTAGTACGGCTACGGTGCAGCTACATATCGGACTCCTCCTGATATCTCTCTTTCGCGGCCGGCGTGATCTGCAACGGCGTGCCGGCATGAGCCGCATGATGTCATGCATGAGTCGAACTGCGCGACGTGCCCAGAGGTTCGCGCAGCAGGGAAATCCGGAAGTTCGGGCGCACTGCAGGGTGCACAGGCAGTTAAAAACATTCGGGGCACTTTGCAAAATCTGGGGCAAGTGCACCCCGAATGTTTTTAACGTACATGCTCATCCTGTCACACAAACAAAATACGATGTACAGAAAATCATAAATCCTCCCAAACATATACATTACATTGTCAACCTAACAAACACATATACATTAAAATAATGCACACACATACACTCCCAAAACAGTTTTTGCGCCAAAAAAGCTCCAGAGTGGCAAACCCCCAGTCTGGCAAAAGAACCATAGTTCCCGGGGTACAGACACCAGTTCCGGCTCCAAAACAGTTTCCAGGGGGTGCAGACCTCCATTACGGCCCTTGTAAGAAGTGCACGAACAGAGTTCCCATGCGTGGAGATCCCGTTCCAGCACCAGAACCAGAATTCTCAGGGTTTGACAAACCCCTATTCAAGCAGCCAGAACAGGGTTCCCAGGTGCAGAGCCCTTGATCCGGCAACCAGAACGAGATAGGTTCCCAGGGTGACAGATCCCCCATTCAGCCCCCAGAAACAGAAATTCTCAGGGTTGCAAAACCCCATTATTCAAGCAGCCAGAACAGGATTCCCAGGTGCCAGAGGCACCTGATCGGCAACCAGAACAGAGTTTCCCAGGGTGTTTGAGATCCCATTCTAGCCCACCAGACAGGTTCTCAGGGTGCAGATCACCATTCTAGCCACCAGAACAGAGTCTCAGGGTTGCAAACCACTTATTCACCAGCCAGGAACAGACAAAGGGGTCCAGGAACCGAAAAGAGCCAAAGGGGCTCCAGACCCAGTTCGGCAGGAAGGAAAAGAGAGCCAAAAGATCCAGACCCAGTTTTGGCATATCCAGAAACAGACCAAAAGCATTCCCTACCCTTCGTCCGGGCTGGCCCAGAAAACATAGCCAAAGGGGTCTCCAGACCCCCGTCAGGTACCCAGGAACAGAGCCAAAAAGGCAACCAGAACCCCGTTCGCAGCCGAGCAGACACCAGAACAGAAGCCCAAAAGTGTCCAGGACCCCCGTTCCGGCAGCCAAGAGAACAGAGCCAAAGGGTCCAGCCCCCCGTTCGGCAGCAGCAGAACAGAGCCAAAAGTATCCAGACCCCTCTTCCTGCGGCCCCAACACAAGATCTCTAAAAAGGGTTATATAAAACCTTATTCCGCGAATCATAATAAGTGGTGTAATTTTTTAATTTTGTTACGATAGGTGGCGCTGTTCATTTTCTGTTCTGGTGATGTTCCAGGAGTTTTTACCTAGTCCCGCAATAAGCGCAACTCTCCCTGTATTTTTAGCTGGTTAAAAGCAAGTTCGTGTAAAAGTGTGATCTTGAGTACATAGGGAAAAGGGGGCCAAGGGACAGGGGGGGTGGAGAGGTTGGGGGGTTGTGTGTGGAATAGGTAGTTCGCAGCAGGAAATCTTGGGGGGGGGGGGTGGGGGGTTGGGTTGATGTGTGATAAGCTATGGATTGTAAAGGAAATGCGTTCAAAGTGGGTCTGTGGGAGTGGGGTTTATGGTGTGAAAAGAATGAGGGGTGGGGGGCAGAGGAAACCTTAGGGGGGACAAGGGGAAGGGGGGTTATGAGATGAGAAATGGGGTTCTAAATGAATGTTCTGAAACTGAGGGGTTATTTAGGGGATATTTGGGGGGAGAATGACAACACAATTAGAATTATGGAATGGATATTTAAAGATGTCAATTTGTTTAAAAATGTTATGGAAAAAAATGCCTTCATATGGGATATGGATGGGGAATGCCTGCATATTGGATTAGTGGATGTAACAATGCATAATATGGATTATGGGTCAAGGGCGTACATATGGGGATTATGGATGACATGGGCATAATGGGTTATGGAATGTGCACGGGATTACAATTATTTGGGATATGGATGTACAATGCCTACATATGGATTATGGATGTTAACAATGCCCACATAGGGATTATGGACGTTACAGATGCCTACATATGGGATTATGGATGGACAAGGGCTACATATGGGATTATGGATGTAAATGGCTGCATAAGGGAATGGATGTACAATGCCTACTATGGGATATGGAGTGTACAAGGGTACATAGGGATTATGGGATGTACAATGCCTAATATGAGATATGGATGTACAATGCCACAATGGGATTTATGGATGTGTACAATGCCTGACATATGGGATTAGATGACATGGCTTGCATAAGGGATTATGGAGGTGCAAGGGATACATTATGGATTATGGATGTAAAATTTGCTGCATATGGGATTATATAGATAGATAAGACAGTGATAGATATCGTAGAATAGATAGATGGATGGATAGATGGATGGATTAGATTAGATAGTAGCAGAGATAGGTAGATGATAGATGATAGATAGAATAGATGAATAGACATTGATAGATGATAGATAGATAGATAGATAGGTAGCGGGAGCAGTAGATAGATAGAGTGAAGATAGATATTTAGAGATTAGATCATGATGATGAGATAGATAATAGGAGATAGATCGTAGAAAGAGCGATAGAGGAGATATACATGATGATATAGATAACAGATGAGGGTGTGGGGGGGCCCCATCAACACTGAGTTCTAGTATGCCCCTGCTTTTGGGGGAAAACGAATTTTGATATTGATCAAGATTTTATTTTTTGGACTATAGTGACCCTTTAGTACTCGCTGGCCACAGGGAATAAAAGGTAGGTCGAGTAGGGTATGTACCTAAAATCTTGGAATTATCACATTTGAGGCTTGTGCTTGTTATAGTCAATTGAAAAAAAAAATCCACCAAATCGCCATGGAAACGTTCGAGGATTCCTTAGCTAGGTAATGGACAAGGGCCCATCATAAATACCAGAGAAGCAAAGAGGAACTACCGCAAGGAAGGGAGCCCAATCTTCTTGTGTTTTCTATGGACAGGATACAGCCGTCATCCCAGAAAACCACTGTGGATAAAGAGTAATGATAGAGGCCTATCATAGTTTTGTTGGGGCCACGTGATTCCTAAGTTATGCCACTGGCAAAGAAGGAGGAAGAGGGTTAAGAGGAGGAAAGAAGGAAAACTAAATGAAATAAATGCCTATAACAAGTGAGTGTGGCACAAGAGTGTAAAACTGCTTTCTGCTATCTGAAGTGTATTTACAATACATGGTCAGGTGGGTGGGGGGTTTTGCCAATTCATTACCAAAGGCTTGCTTGACAGCCCCGCCCACTGTAATCACAGATAAAAGAGAATGCAGGACACAGGGGGCCAAATTTTAGAGAAAAAAACAATGCAGATAGGCAAGGGTTTGATTATAGAGTGTTGTATTGTCGTCAGGTGGAAAACTGTGAGGGGTGATTTACATGCCCTTAACTTTTACCAATTTTTAAATAACCAAACTTGTGTACCAGCCAACCCCTGATTACAAACCCCCCAGAAGGTTGACCAATTATCCATATTTCATATCACTTTGGCTCCGCCATTAATGCAACACATATTACGCAGGGGCTGCAGTTTTGAATTTTCTGTTACCTTTGAAGCAACGCCAGCTCATTTAAAAAATGTAAATTGTGGCTGGCCTCTAACCAACACAAAACTTTTTCGATGGCTGGTTGTAAGCCAACGTTAAAATATCCAGGTCTGATGTCGACACAAATGAATGCCGTCTTTTCTATATTAGGCCACATTCACCACCCTCTAGCTCTCTGTGTCTGAAGGAACAGAAATGCAACCGATTTTGCAAACTTACTAATAGATAAATTAAGCTTGCGCCTGTTTCTTCCTCCAGCGCTTTTAAAGTAGGGGGATCAGTAGTCAGTAGTGGTAATGACCAATCGGGCTTATCAGTAGTCGGAGTGTTGCAAGGTCCATTTAACATGGTTTTTATGGTTGAGTGATGGTGGGCTCTCCCCCCAAATTTCGTTTCTCCAGTCCCAGGTGGATCAGAATTATGTCTGGGAATCCTCCCAGGGGGCTTTGTGAAGGCAATACGAAGTAGCGGCTTAGTAATTAAAAAGATTATCACAATTTACACCCCCTAAATGCCCATACCATCTGATTTTATATTAGGTGGGGCGATGGCCAGGTTATCTCATATATCTTTGTTTCGGCTCTCCGCTTGCCAATAAAAAAACGAGTGTCCATGATCCAAATGTTGTCATTGACATACAAAAGATGAGCCGGTTAATGTTGTGTAATAAGGTGGGGACGCACATAGAATTTATACCTTTGGGACTCCCAGGACCTATTCTATGATGTTTGCAGACAGAGAGTCTCATGCTCTAGTTATGGAGGCTTGGGCGCATGCTCCTATTCTGAATGAGTGGGATGTGATTGTTTTGACTGGGGAAACGTTAAGGGAACCAAGTAAGTTTTTAGTACCTTTGAAAATTTAAATTTGGCACAAAGGACTATCTGGTGTATGAGGAAGGCGGCTGTGTGCTGGTGGTCTAACTGCATGTATTTTGCGTAGCATTTTATGGGGCATCGGTTGGGGCCTGGCGAAGGGTCCCCAACATGATTACCGGCCTTTGCAGTTCAGGTTTTGTCCATGTTGAATGGCGGATGGTATGAAAAGTTTGTTCGATAATTTGATTGTCCCTACGGCTCAAGCCAGCCTGGAATTATTTATTAATGATAAAATTAATTTAGTAATTATATATTATAAAATTTAATTTATTGGGGGAGACTGTTTCACTTATTGGTTAAAGAGCAGCATAAGAAAGTTTTAACAAATAAACATTTGAACAGGGGGGAAACTGAACTCGTAGGCGTTTAAACAAACCGAGGAAGTACTCCTATTATTCTGAGGCACGCGGGAGGGTAAGGGGTTTTTCATGGTCAGGCTGAGTTTTATTTTGCCAAACCCTTTTAGGAGTTGTTTTGTAAAAGGGATGCTTAAATCTGGTGTCACCAGTAAGTAACTTAGGAAAAAGGAGATGCCCTGACACCCATTTTCTTCAGGTAGGCAAATGAATGGTTTGCATGACTGGTTGAGGATAAAATATAGGGAATAGATTTGTTCTGAATAAATGTAGTGTGACAGAGAAAACTCTGGGCTTTTAATTCTGCCCAAGCTTTCCACGCTGACACAACATGAACCCCAGGTTTGGTTTTGATAGGAATAGCTTGATTAATTCCTTTAGTGTTCAAATATCAGATCATATAAGTATCCTGGGCAGTGCACTCCTGGGCCTCTGCGTTCTCTCCCGTTCCCAAAATACTCGAACTGAAATTCAAGACAAAGGTCTTGCAGATACGTGTCTACGCCTTTATATGCTTTGCTTTTAAAAATAGATTTTGTTTTGTAGGACACCTTAAACTAAAGTCTCAATAACATTAGAACGGGGAGGTAGATTTGGATGACTGGTGGTTGATTGACTTGGACTACCCTAAATTGTACATCTGAATATTATTTGTTTGCTGGCTAGTGTGTTACCACCATATTTCGATGGCAACAATTATTGGGAAAAAGCGCGAGAAAGGACTAAGTTTTGGTGAGAGCCTTCATCGATCCATTTTCGTTGGAAATTTTCCTACCAACCATTGTTAGGAAATGCTCCATAGCCCACGATCAGCCAATTAGGTTGGCACTAAAAGGATTGGAGTTCATACTCATTGTAACTTTTTTGCTTCCTAAGCCCTGGGCTACTACGGTTTTTTGCTTTCTAAACTTTCTTTTGGTGAAGTCTGAATTCATTGATGGAGTCGATCCTATCCCTAGGAAACTGGAATGATATTACAAGGGGTACCGTTTTTGAGCTAGATAGGGGGATGCTGAGCTGTTTGCTAGATCCACACTAAAGGTATTTAATAGGTGCTGACACGGTGGGTGGTTTTGGGGGCACCGATATAAAATAAAAATTAGTCTAAGTGAGTAATGATGAATGGTGATTCCTGATCGTCATTTTAACTGGCCATTAGAGAAATTGCGAAGGGACAATTTTTTCAAAGTAGTGCATGAAAGGGAACATCCCATGGGTAAGTTTTTATGTGGAAATATGGCCGGATTGAAGTTGAAATCCTAGGTCCAGTAAAAGTCGGGGTGGTGGTTATAGGTAAAAGATGGAAAGCCGATTCTTGTCAGACTTGGCAAGCATAGCCCATTGGGCCGCAATGCCTCAAAATGTCTTTAATTGCTGCCCATCAAACGAAGTATAGAGAGACTGAGCATAATTCTGGTCAATCTGTCAATTTACCGATCCCGGGTGGAAACGGATAGGGGTGATGATCAGAGCGAATTTGCTTGCCTTTTTGGACTAATCCTAGGGGCGATACACTGATTTGGAATGAAATTCATTAAAAGGGCGCTATTCTTCCTAGTTCCATTCCTTTTTAAGTTTGTTTTAACTATGCTGGGTTTGAGCGCCCCCATGATTTTAGCATCGCGTACCCCCCCGGGGGGGTTTTTTTCCCCCCCAGGTGTCTCACCCCCACACCTGGGTGTGGCGCAATATTTTCAAAGGGAGCCAAAAGCCTGATTTTTCCCACCCACACCATCTTTAATCTACCGCATGTTGCTGTCATGCTTTTTGGAATAGCCTCTCGCCAGGCAGATTTTAACACACTTCACTGGCGTAATTTCAATTCTGCTCTGAAGTGTCTTTTGGCGTTTTTTGAGGGAGGGGCATAAATGTTCTAAGGCAACGAAAGCACGGGTGGCCCCGTTACAGACTGAACATTCGTGTCTGTATCGGCAGTTTGCTGCCAGTTACAACTAGAGTTCGTGTATGCCACAAGCTGTTGGCTCCCCCCCGTTTGTGATTGCTCTGCTTACCTAAGTCCTGGTGGGTGAGTGAAAGTGAGTGGTTTGGGTGCCTAACCCCACTACCCACCACCACCACGCAAATCCCCATGCCTGTTTTACCCCAAGATAGGCCGGGTGGACATGCAATTTTTGCAGAGAAATTTTTCCGCGGCTAGACCCCCGGAACCAGACGCCCGATACCGCCAATAGCCACCACCACGTATGACAACCCGAGACACCACTGTATTATGAAGCTCGGGCAAGCCCGCGGATCCTGGGTCCAAACCCAGGTTATATAGCCACATAGTGTTGGCCCAGGTGGATTGCGGAGGGGACGAAGCCCGACACCCCACCACCCCACGACACTGGACCACGGTCCGCACCCATTTGTCACAATGCAGGGTAGCATGACGTTCCCAGGTCCCTGAGGAGACCAATCAGGTCCCCCAGAACACAGTGGGAAAATTGAACTTCCCACAGTGTCTCCGCGGAATATGGGCAGCCTCACGCCCCCCACACCCCCCCCCCCCACCCCAACCCCCCACCCACACCCCCCCCCCCCACCCCCCCCCCCACCTGCCTACCACCCCCCCCCCCCCCTCCCCACCCCCCATGCTCCTCGCAACATTAGGAGCATGCTGGGTACATTCTCGGCGCGTAATTCTTCACTCCGTTTCCCAATATAAGTGCATTGGGACACTTGCTACATTGGATAATTGTAAACCTCATTCATGGATGTGCAGCAGAATGATCCTTTAATGGTGAAGAGGTTTGCCTTTATCATGTGTAGATTGGTTGATCTATGAATGGGAGACACATAGTTCATTTTCTTTTCTATTGCATGGTTGGGGTCCCTACAGTGAGCGCAAAGCACTCCGGACGGCAATTTCTGTTACAGTCTTCTGTCTGAGGTTGGGGTGATTGGTTGAAGTGCTACCCGACTTGGAGGGTCTGGAAGATATGTTCGGGTGTCATCCTCCGAGTAATTGGCTGCAATTCTTTTAATCTTTTGCATATTCTCTTATGTAGGGTTGGAACTGCATGTGTTTGTTTTTGTGTTTTGTTACTAGTGGTTTGTCCTTGGTGTTTTCAGAGCCTATCTGTTTTGTGGTGATGTTAGGGCTATACCCCTTTTGTGGTTAGTGACAGTGCTAACCTTACTCAAGATGTTGTTCGCCTCTGGTGTTGGCAAGTTCTGTTTCAACACACTACACGTTACATGACACATGCTACATGCAACAGACTACACGCTCATTGATACACACTACATGCAACATGCTACACGCAACACGCTACGTTTAACATGCAACACACCACACGCTACACGTAACATGCAACAAACCGCGTGCAACCTACTACATGATACATGCTATATGATACATGCAAAACACTACATGCAACATACCACACGCTACATGATACATGCTACACGCAACACACTACATGATACAAGCAAAACACGCTACATGCAACATACTACACACTACATGCAACACACTACACAGAACACGCTACATAACATGCAACATGCTACACGCTACATGCTACACGCTACATGCAACATAATACACACTACATGCAACGCACTTCACGCTACACGCAACATGCTACACACCACACGCAACATACTACACACTACGTGGTACATGCAACATACAACACACCACATGCAACACGCTACATGCTACACGCAACACGCTACATGCAACACACTACCCCACTCAAACCCTACACTCTACATTCCGGTACAGTTCTGAGGGCACAACCTGCAACACACTACACGCAACACGCTACATGCCACACGTAACATGCAACAAACTGCGTGCAACCTACTACATGATACATGCTATATGATACATGCAACACACTACATTCAACATACTACACGCTACACGATACATGCTACACGCAACACGCTGCATGCAACACACTACATAGAACACGCTACATAACATGTAACATGCTACACACAACACACTGCATGCTATATGCAACATGCAACGTGCAACACACAACATGCAGCATGGTACACGCAACATACTACACGCTACATGCTACATGCAACACGCAACATGCAACACACTACATGCAACCTGCTACATGCAACACACTACATGCAACACACCACATGCAACCCGCTACATGGAACATACTACACGCTACATGCAACATACATCTTGCTACACGCAACATACTACACACAACCCGCTACACGCAACATACTACACGTTACATGATATATGCTACATGCAACAGACTACACGCTACATGCAACATACTACATGCTACATGCAACATACTACATAGAACACGCTACGTAACATGCAACATGCTACACACTACATGCTATACGCAACATGCAACGTGCAACACACAACATAAAGCATGGTACACGCAACATACTACACGCTATGTAGCACATGCTACATGCAACACACCACACACAACACGCTACATGCTACACGCAACACGCTACATGCTACATGCAACATGCTACACATCACACAACATGCAACACGCTACATACTACATGCAAAATGCTACACACTACATGCAACATGCTATATGAAACACACTACATGCAACATGCTACATGATACATGCTACATGTAACCTACTACATGCAACCTACATGATCATGGCCTTCTTTAGTATCTGCCTACATTCTAAAACACACATGTACAAACAAATAGGTAGGGGCTAAGAGTATGGTAAATAGACGGCAAGGTTGCGATATATAATCTGGAGCAATTCCAAATGGCACGGGGAAATACTAACATCCTGGGTGAAGGCGTTCACTGAGAACTGTGGAACATGGAGAGGGCGAATAGATATATATCTCTCAGGAGTGCGTCACCCCTATTAAAAGTAATGTAACAAAGTACATTTATTGTAAAGGGGATATAGGTATACAAAAACGATCTCACCCAGATTCCGACCCTCCATTCCTCCTATATTGTTCATCAATCCATGGTCTCGCTAGTACAGTAATCCAATGAAAGTCCATAGGTTCACCTGATGCATCATGTCTCGGGTAATCGAAAAATGTGTATATTAATAGCCACATGGCCTGGGCTATTGCTTGGTTACACTGTGAAATATTAGTATACAAATGGACTGCCATTACAGAGAATGTTTCGGTCTATGGACCTCCATATTACCCAGGTATTTAAAGAAAAGTCATTAAATTGTATTTTTTCATTTAATTCTATGGGTCCAAAGTAATTAGCAGGAAATAGCCATCTCGATTTCCATTTTAATAATTGTTTTCTCCTCTTCACCCAAAGTGACTCGTTCCAAAATTATAATCATAAGCCTCATGCTGAGGCCATTTTGATGCTGTAAGGAGTCATAGGATTATGGTAGTGGAGTATCATTTTGGCTTTTCCCATTGTTTTTTTTTTATATTGGACAAGTCTCTCTGAATTATTTGCGCTCTTGAAGTCCTAAAAATAGAATAGTAGTGTAGTGATCCTCCCTTTTAACTGTAACCAGGGGATCTCATAAATAAAAGTGGCCCTAGGAAAATTCACAAAAATAAATTTACACATGCTTTTGTAAGCAGGAGAATTGTGGTCAAATTTTTTTCTAACAATAGGCACACCAAGAGTAATGCACAGACACAAGGCAAGAGAAATGTTTCTTTAAAACCTATAATTGATGAGGACAAGTATCAAATATTACATCCTACCAAAATACCCACACTTTAAACACCCCACCTTATACAATAAGCACAACACATGTACATAAAACAAATAGTCAGGCGGAGGGGCCCCTTTCCGTCCAAGTTGGTAACTGCGATATCTTACCCACATAGAGGATCTAGTGAACTATGGAGCGATAAGTTCAGACAGTCAAAAAGTTCAAGATCCTGTAGCTATGTAGAAACAGGAATGACTAAGGAGGGGTGAATTTACCCTCCTAGATACAACGATGGTAGACATCCAATACACACCCGTAAAGCATACTCGCAGTCACGGCTCAGAAAACAAAATTTCAACTAACCGGTATCTGGTTTGCATCAACTCCCGGCAGCCAGATGGCGTTACCTTGCCGATAACCTGTATGTAAGACTTTTGTGCCCCAGTGGAGATATATATACGGTCAGGGATGGATTTACAATAGGCACGACCTAGGGCGCATGAGTTGGAAGGGAGGCGTCCAATCTCCTCCCACAATCCAACCCCCTAAAAAGAGAAAAGGGGTGTGGTTAGTGGTGTGGTCTGGGTTTAGGGGTGGGGCTAGGCGCCAGGGCTTGGGACTTAGGACGCCTGGTTGTAATCCAGCCCTCTATACCAGTCCTGTAGATATCTCTTATTACAGGGAAGCTAGGAGGGGTACGGGACTTTATCGCAACATCAATTGTTTCATTGCATTTTCAGACGAAAACCACAGTATTCACTGTCCCGACATCAGAATGAACTGACGGTTATCAGGTCTTACATCAAACTACTAGTGGCTACCTGAGAGTGTCATTGCGAATCGATATCTTCACCGCGCCTCCAGCTGCTAAATCCCAAATTACAACGGTCTCTCCCCCATCAGTTACCGGCAAGGTCCGAACATGACAGCATACTCACAAAGCTCCACGAATGCGGCTGCCAGAATCCAAACAGCTAAAGTTATTCAAGACCATAGTAGCTCCTCCACCATCAGGCCCCTCCGCCTAACGCGACACCGCGGTGCGTTTGTTCTTTTTGGACCTTCATCTATTGTTTGATGTAAACGTGTTATGTTTATTGTGGGGTGTTTAAGGGATGGGGAGGGATTTGGTAGGATGTAATATTTGATAAAGTCCTCTGCAATTTTAAAGGTTTTGAAGGAAATTTCTCTGGCCTTGTGTCACTGTATTACTAGCGGGTGTGCATATTGTTAGGAACTAGTTGACCAACATCTCTGTTTCTTTAAAGCATGCTACATACCATTTTTCCACATGGGCATTGAGGCCGTATGTGAAGATTTGGTAAGACTATTAGTAGATGTAACAGCGATTATGTTTCCTATTGAATCTGTATATAATATTGATCAGTTTGTTAGTCATGTTGCACAGGCAGCAATGACCACACTGAAAAAGCCCTTTAATAACAAAAATGTATCTGTGCGTTGCTTTCAATGAAAGGACTATGAACAAGCTTCTCTTCTTAAGCTGGGTACACTGCTAAAGATTTGGTCACCAGAAAGAACAAATTATAATGATCCGTTGAAATTGAGCAATATCGTTTGATGTGTGGAAACTATCTTATCGTTAAAGATCGTCCATCCGGCGTTGGGAATAAATGAGATAGTCAGGCAAAAATAGAAATTTTATATTGGGAATGGTGCTTCACTGAGTGTATGTTATTGTATATATAACACATGTTACAAATGCATCAAAACGCATTGCCCCCAAAATTATGTAGAAAATACACCTTCTTCCAGAAAGATAAAACACATGCACAGAACGGAACGTATGTGAAATACATTTGCCATATTTTATTAAGGAAGCTATTTGAAAAAAAAAGATACACAAACCAATGGTTGTGGAATGAAATTTTTTTTTAAAGCTTTAGTTTGCAGTAGGGAGTCTGAAGTTTTTTCTACATATATGTCAATCAACATTATCGTTTGCATACTAGGTATAGCACATGTCTCACATATGATTGAGATAAAAATGGTGTAGCCGTATTAGTCCAGTAGCATATATAAGAGAGGATAACCTGTAGGATAATGCGTTCATGGAGGAGAAGATTTTCCAACATCCCACACACAAAAACCATTACAGATATGATCGTATACATTGATGACATATTTTATAAGATGGACAGAAGGTGAGGAAAAACTAACAGCTCATTTACAACACTTCCATCATCCATTGCACTAAAATGGCATACTCAGCGATTCCATCATTTTTCTGGAAATACAATCTGCATTAAAAATGTAAACTGCAACCCTCCATGTAAAGACAACCTACAGACAGATGCAGCTACCTCCATTCTCAAGTTCATCCTGTACACAGCAAAAGCCAAATAACACAGCCAGGCCATCAGGTACAACCGAATAGCTCAAACCCAGAGGATCGGAACACAACCTCTTGCTAAGTTAGCACTGTGTCACTAACACAGAAAGGGTATAGACCCTAACATCATCCACAAAACACATCAATAAGGCTCTGGAAAACACCAAGAGAAAACCTACTATAATACAACGAAAAAAACACAAACACATGCCATTCCAACCCTACATTAGAGGAATATGCAAAATATTTAAGAATTGCAGCCAATTATCTCGGAGGATGGACACCCTTAAAACCATATTTCCAGGGACCCTCCATATTAGAATTCCCACCCAATCACCAAACCGCAGACAGAAACTGGTAAAACAGAAAATTGCCTACGGATTTAATGGTTCTCACTGTAGGACCAACCATGGCCAATAAAACGAAATGTAAACTATGTCATCCCATCAATGAATCAACCAATATAGCACATGATACAGGACCTCACCAGTAAAGGATCATCTGCTGCACATCCAGGATGAGGTTTACATGATTCCAATGTAAAAGTGTCCAATGCACAATTATTATTGGGAAACGGACAGAAATACGCCGCAGAATGTACCAAGCAGGCTCCTAAGGTTGCGAGGGCATGGGGAGGGGGAGGATAGCCCAGTTATGCCCGGAGACAATGTGGGAAGTTCAATTTTCCCACGGTGTTGTCTGGGGGACCTGATTGGTCTCCAGGGGGACCTGGGAACGCATCACTCATTGGGACAAATGTCACCTGCCAGTGTGGGTGCTTTCCCCCTCCCAGCATCCACCTGGGCACACAAACTATGGGGCTATATAACCTGGTTTGGACACAAATCCCCTCCCAGGCTTCATAGATACAGTTCTCGCGGCATACAGGGGGCTATGGCGTATCGCCTGGTTCCTCTATGACGAAAAATTTCTGCAAAAATGGCAGTCCACCGGCCGATCTGGGGTTAAAAAAGCATTGATTTATGGGGGAGTTCGTTAGCACCCAAACCACTCACCTTCACCCCCACTTAATAAGCAGGGCCAATCAGCAAACAGGAGCATACAGCTGCTGGGAATACAACGAATCTAGTTGTAAATGGCAGCAAACTGCAGCTACAGACACGGAATGTTCAGTCGTAACGGAGGCAACCGGCCTTTGTTGCATTAGAAAATTTAGCCCCTCCCTCAAACGCCAAAGACACTTCAGGCAGAATTGAATACGCCAGTGAAGTGGTTAAAATGCTGACTTGGCTGAGGTTATCCAAAACAGCAGACAGCAACATTAATTAAAGATGGTTTTAAATCGGGCTTTTGGATCCCATTTGAAAATATTCCCAACCAAGGTGGTACCCGAGAAAGCTAAAATCAGTCAGCTCAAAAACAAAGCATAGTTAACAAAACTAAAAAGGAAATGGAACAGGAAGTAGCAGGCCCCTTTAATGAATTTCCTATTCCCAAAATTCAAGGTATCGCCCCTAGGTTAGTTCCAAAAAGGAAGCAAATTCCTGCTGATCCATCACCATCCGTTCCAGCCGGGGATCGGTAAATGACAGAATTGAACCAGAAGGTATGCTCAGTCTCTATATTCTTTGAGGCAGCATTAGACATTTTGAGGCAATGCGGCCCAATGGCTATGTAGCAAGTCGGAAATCGAATCGGCTTTCATCTTTTACCTATCCACCCCGACTTTTACTGGACACTAGGATTTCACTCAACGGCCAATATTTCCAAAATTAAAAACTACCCATGGGATGTTCCCTTTCATGCTACTACTTTGAAAATCTTCGCAAATTTTCTCGAATGGCAGAAAATACGAATCAGGATAACCATTCATCATTTACTACTTAGGACTATTTTTTATTTATCGGACCCCAAAACAAAACCACCACGTGTCAGCACCTATTAAACCTTTATGGGATCTGAACAGCTCGCATTCCCCTATCTAGCTCAAAAACGGGTACACCTTGTAATATCATCCCGTTTCTAGGGCTAGAGTCGACTTCCATCAATATGAATTGCAGACTTCAAAAGAAAAAGTTAGAAAAAAGATAAAAAAAACCGTAGTAGACCGGGCATTAGGAAACAAGTTACAAATGAGGAGAAAAATCCCCCCCATCCCTTTAGGCCACCTTAATTGGTGCACGGTGGGCTATGGAGCATTCATAAATGTGGTAGGAAAATTGCCACGAAATGATCGATGAAGGACTCACCAAAAAACTTAGTCCTTCTCGAGCTTTTCCCAATAATGGTGCCAGCGAAATATGGGGTAACACACTAGCAAAACAAGAATAATATTCGATGTGACATTTAGGGGTAGTCCAGTCATCAACACCAGTAAATCCAAATCTCCTCCCGTTCTAAAGTTATTGAGACATTTAGTTAAGGTGTCTAAAAACAAAATCTGATTTAAAGCAAAGCATATAAAAGGCGTAGACAACGTATCTGCCGATCTTTGTCTTGATTTTCAGTTCGGCGGATTTGGGAGTCGGGAAGGAGAACGCAGAGGGGGGACCCAGGAGGTGAGATGCCAGAGAGTACTTATGAGATTTTCTCGATTTGAACCACTAAAGGAATTAAGCAAGCTATCCTATCAAACCCAACCTGGTTCATTTGTGTCAGCGTGGAAAGCTCGGGCAGATTTAAAGCCGCAGAGTTCTCTGTTCAAACACAGTTATCAGAAAAAGATCTATATTCTATATTTTTCCTCAACCATATCAATGCAAACCATTCATTGCCTTACCTGAAGGAAAAGGGTGTCCGGCATCTCCGTTTTCCTTGAAGTTATCGGGGGGAACCAGATTTTACCATTACCCTTTTACAAAACCAACTTCCTAAAGGTTTTGGAAAAATTAAAAAACGTCCTGACAATAGAACACCCATTACCCTCCCGTGGGCTCGACAGAATAATAGGAGAAGTACGTCCCTCGGTTGTTTAAACGCCACGAGTCAGTCCTGTTCAAATGTTTACTTTGTTATAACTTTCTTGCTGCTTTACCAATAAGTGAAACAGTCTCCCAATAAATTAATTTTTATATTAAAAATTAATAAATGAATTTTATAATTAATAAAATTCCAGCGGCTTGAGCGTCTAGAGACATCAAAAATTACCGAGGACAACTTTGCATATCTCATCGCCATTCAAAAAATGGACCAAAAACTGCAAGGACTGGTATCATGGTTTGGGCCCATTAGCAGCCCCAACTATGCCCCATAAACTGCTATGAAAAATACATTGCAGTTTAGACACCAGCCACCGCCCTTTTTTCATACACCAAGATAGGTCATTTGTGTCAAATTAAATTTTCAAAGGTACTAAAACGTACTTGGATTCCCTTAACGTTCCCAGTAAGAACATCACACTCCCACTAATTCAGAATAGGGCAGAGACCAAGCCGCCATTATAGGCAGGACTATGCCAAAATCATGAGAATAGGTCGATGGGAGTCCAAAAGTATAACTTCATGTGCGTCCCCCCACCTTATTAACCAAACATTAACCGGCTCATCTTTGTGGTCAATGACCAACAGTGTGGATAATTGGGACACTCGTTTGTTTATGGGCAAGCGGAGAGCAGACAAAGAGTATATGGAGATAACCTCAGGCCTCGACCCACGTAAAATAAACTCAGATGGGATGGGCATTAGGGGGTTAAAATTGGGATAATCTTTTTAACTTCGCTATCATGCTTAAAAGCCCCCTGGGGATTCCCAGACAAATTCTGAAATCCACCTGGAGGAAAACGCAATTGGGGGGAAAGCCCACCATCACTACCATAAAAACAATTGTAAGGGACTTGAAAAACTCCGACTAATGATGCCCGATGTGGTCATTACACACTACTGGACTAATGATCCCCTACTTAAAAGCGCTGAGAAGAAACAGGCGCAAATTAATTTATCTATAGTTAAGGTTTGCAAAATCGTGCATTTCTGTCCTTCAGGACACAGAGAGCTAGGGGTGGTGAATGTCGGCCTATCATCACAGAAAAAGACGGCATTCATTGTTCGACATCGACTGGCTATTTTTAACGTTGGGCTTACAAACAGCCATCGAAAAAGTTTGTGTGGGGTTAGGCCAGCCACAATTTATGTTTTAAATGAGCCTGGCGTGGCTCAAGGCTAACAGAAAATTAAAAAAAACTGCAGGCTCGGCTCTTAATATGGTTGCATTAAGGCGGAGGCCAAAGTGAGTATTAATATGGATAATAGGGCAACCTGCTGGGGGTTGTAATCAGGGGTTGGCGGGTAACAAAAGTTGGATTATTAAAAATGGAAAAAAGTTTACAGGGCATGTAAAGTTCACCCTCACAGTTTCCAACTGACGGACAAATAAACAATCTATAATTCCCCTTGCCTAGTTGCATTGTTTTTCTCTAAAATTTGGCCCCCTGTGTCTGCATTCTATGTCTATCTGTGATACAAGGGGCGGGTAGTCAAGCAAAGCCTTGGTAATGATATTGCAAAACCCCACCCATTGACCAAGTTGATGTAAATAACCTTCCGATAGCAGAAAGACACGTCGTTAAACTCGTGTGCCACCATATGTTAAGGTCATTATTGATTATTTTCCTTCTTACCTTTACCTCTTCCTTTTTGCCAGGGCATAATAGGAATCACTGGGGGCCCCAAACAAAAAACTATGATAGGCCTCTTATCATTACTTGATCCACAGTGGTTTTTATGGGAGGAGGCTGTATCTGTCCTAGGAAACACAAGAAGATGGGGCTTCCTTGCGGGTAGGTCCTCTTGATTTTCTCTGGTAGTTATGGGGCCCCTTTGTCCATTTACCTAGCTAAGGAATCGTCGAAGCGTTTCCATGGCGAATTTTAGGATTTTTTTTACATGACTATAACCGCACAAGCTCAACTGTGGATAATTCAAGATTTTAGGTTACATTACCCCTACTGCCTTACCCTTTATTCCCTGTGGCAGCGATATAACGGGTAACACTATAGGCAAAAAATAAAATCTTAGCATATCAAATTAGGTTTCCCAAAAAGCAGGGGCATAACTAGAACCAGTGTGGATGGGGCCCCCCCCCCACCACCACTTCTGGTCTATATATCATATCTGTATATCTATCTATCGATCTTTCTATTACTATCTCTATTATCTATCTATCATCGATATATCTCTAAATATCGATCTATCACTCTATCTATCTCATCTGCTACCTACTATCATATCTATCTCTCTATATCTATCTGTATATTATCTATCTAATCTATTCAATCTATCATCTATATCTCTGCCTACATATCTATCACCATCCATTATCCATCCACTCTACTCTATCTAGATATCTATCACTGCTATCTATCTATATATCCAATATGCAGGCAATTTTACATCCATAATCCCCATATGTATCCTTGCACATCCATAAACCCTGATGAGCAATGTACATCCATTAATCCCATATGTAGGCTTGTACATCCATATCACATATGTAGGCATTGTACCTCCATAATCTTCATAGTCGGCATTGTAATCATAATCCCATATGTAGCCCTGTACATCCATAATCCCATTTATGTAGGCATTGTATATCATTAATCCTTATGCAGCCATTGTACCTCCATGAATCCCCTATGTAGCCCTGTACCATCATAATCCCATATGTAGCATGTTAATCCATAACCCATATGTGGGCATTGTACATCATAATCCATATGTAGGAATTGTACATCCATAATCCCATATGTATCCCTTGCACAATCCCGTAATTCCTAGGCAGCATGTACATCCATAATCCCAATGTAGCCCGTGTACATCCAAATCCCATATGTAGGCATTGTAACTCCATAATCCAATGGCGGATCCACATCCATAATCCCTATGAAGCATTTTTTTCCATAATCATTTTTACAAAAATTACATCTTTAATCCCATTCCATAATTCTATTGTGTTGTATTCCCCACCAAATTATTCCCCTAAAAACCCATCAGTTTCAAAAATTCATTTAGAAACCCATTTCTCATCCATAAACCATCCCTTCAACCCCTGTCCACCCTAAGGTTTTCCTCTGCCACATCATTCTTTCACACATAACCCCACTCCCACAGACCCCACTCTTTGAACCATTTCATTTAACAATCAAATTAGTCAAACATCACCCCCCCCCCAAAGAAATTTCCTCTGCGAACTACTTCACACACAACCCCCCAACATCTCCACCCCCCTTCCCTGGCCCCCTTTTCCCTATGTACTCAAGATCACCTTTTACACGAACTTGGCTTTTACCCAAGGCTAAACTACAGGGAGGGAGGTGCGCTTATGCGGGGACAGGTAAAAAATGGAACAAGTCACCAGAACAGGAAATGAACAGCGCCACTATAGTTAAAAAACATAAATTAACACTTTATTATAGTGCCGGAATAAGGTTTTATACCCTTTTAGATCTGTTGTGGCCGCAGGAAGGAAGAGGGGGTCTGGATACTTTTGGCCTGTTCTGGCTTGCCGAAGGTGGGTCTGGACCCTTTGGCTCTGGTTCTGGCTGACGGAAAGAAAGGGGTCGGAAATTTTGGCTATGTCTGGCTGCCGGACGCGGGTTCGGTGATTTTGGCTCGGTTCTGGTACCTGAACGGGGGTCTGGACCCCCTTGGCTATGTTCTGGCCGCAGGAACGAGGGTAGGGATGTTTGGCTCTGTTCTGGATGCCAAAACTGGGGTCTGGATGCTTTGCTCTTTTCAGGCTGCCGGAACGGGGTTATGGAGCCCTTGGCTCTTTTCGGTCTGGACCTTTTGGTTCCTGTTCTGGCTGGTGATGCATAGTGGTTTGCACCCTGCGAACTCTGTTCTGGGGCTAGAATGGTGATCGCACCCGAGAACTCGGTTCTGGAGGGCTAGAAGAAAAAAACAAAAAAAAAAAAAAAGGGGATCTGAACCCTGGAAACTCTGGTCTGGTTATGCCGGATCAGGGCTCGCAATGGGGACTCCTGTTTATTATGGATGACTTGAATAGGGGTTTGCCAACCTGAGAATTCTGTTCGGGGGGATAGAATGGGGATCTGCACCCTGGGGAACCTGTGTTCTGGTTGCCGGATCAGGGTCTGCCACCCTGGGAAACCCTGTTCTGGCTGCTGAATAGGGGTTTGCACCATGAGAATTCTTTCTGTGGATGGAACCGGGATCTACACCTGGGAACTTGTTTGCACTTCTAATGGCCGTAATGGAGGTCTGCACCTGGAAACTGTTTGGAAGCCGGAATGGTGTCTGTAACCGGGAACTATGTCTGTTTGCCAGAATGGGGGTTTGACACTTCTGGGAGCTTTGTCTATGGACCGGCAAAATGTTTGGGAGTACGTGATATGTAGGTGCATATTATGTAGATGTGTGTAGGTACAATGTTATGTATATGTGTGGGAAGGATTTATGATTTTCTTGTAGCCATGTATTTGTGTGACAGGATGAGCATGTACGTTTAAAACATTCGGGGCACTTGCCCAGATGTTGGCAAAGTTGCACGAATGTTTTAACTGACTGTGCACCCGCACGTGCCTCCGAACTTCGGATTTCTGGAGTGAGGCGAAACTCTGGGCACGTCGCGCAGCCGACGATGCAATGGACTCATGGCGCAGCCGGCACGACGATTGTAACGAGCACGCCGGCCGACGAAACGAGAGATCAGGGAGGGAGTCCAGATAGGTAGCAGTTGTGCACCGTAGAAGTCTAGCAGCAGAGGCCTAGCTATCTTGCTAGATTAGAAGATAGCAGATAGATAGATAGATAAGAAGCAGTTAGATAGATAGATAGCAGAGGATAGATAGTATAGATAGAGAGATAGGGTAGCAGGTTAGATAGATAGGATAGCAGTTACATAGATAGAGAGGAGACACAGGAGAGATAGACAAGAAGTAGATAGACATAGTTAAATAGATAAACAAAGAGGCAGAGATATCGATAGATATTACGGAGAGAGAGAGATGGACAGATAGGGATAGATTAGGCAGAGGTCCATGTAGAAGGTACAAGAATGTCTCCCTGGGCCAAAGGGTGTGGCAAGCATTCGTGACTACAATGAAAACACAGACAGTAAGTTTAAAAATGTTACTACAAAACATTATAAAAATAAACACACTACATGCAATCACATTACATGCAACAGAACAAGCAACATGTACATGATACAATACAGGCAAACACAAACATACTACATGCTACACACAAAACACTACACGCACATTTGCAAAAAAACCATGTACATGCTACAGGACAATGCTACACGCAGCACGCCTACATGAACCTACTACTGGCAAACCTACTGTAGGGAACCTACATTGATGCATGCTACATGCTCCATGCAACATAATACATGCAGCATACAGCAAACATACTACACGCAACACGGCCACCATGCACATGCAAACGCTACAAGATACACGCAACATACCCACACGCAAACACGCTACACACATACTACATGCAACATACCACGAAACACAAACAACATGCACATACTACACCTGCACGCAACACGCTACCACATACACCACATATGCAAACCACCACTTAACACACCCAACACGCTAACATGATACACACCAACACGCCACACGCAACATACTATGGAAACATGCAAAACATACTAAATGAAACCACACTACACGCTAACATGGTACAGATACATTCAACACAACACCTGATACACGCTACAGATAAATACTACGTACAACATACTACATGGCAACATTGCTATACGCAACATGCAACACACTACCGCTACTGCAAACCACACTTACCTGCAAACACCACTACCGTGCAACATGCATGCTACACATAAGCACAACACACTACAACACAAATTGCTACACACAACATCTACACCACGACATGATAAGACGTGACATTGCAACATGATACATGTACACGCTACACACAACACACTACATTGCAACATGCAACCACACTACACACTACAGCAAATACCACACAACATGACAAATACCACATGTTACACGCAAACTGCAGGCACACACTACACACAACAATACACGGCAACATGCAAAACGTAAAACACTGCACGCAACATAACTGCCCGCAAACATGCAACATACTACATGCAACCTACATGAACATGATCTCACGCTGAAACGATACATGCAACACCACTTACCACGCAAACACTACTGCTACACACTACAGCTACACACACAAACAGGGCTACACGCAACAGGCAAACAACAATACATGCTACATGCAACATTGCTATGCAACATGCTACACGCAACCCAAGCAAACACACTACATGCAACCGTACTACATGCTACATGCAAAAACATATCAAAGAACATGCAATGTGCTACACACTGAATGGCAACATACTTACATGCAACTAAATTTTAATGACATGCGCTACATGATACATGCAACACCATACAGCAACACACTACAGGCAAACATACTCAAGCTACATGAACACGCAAATGCGACATGACAAACACACTACACGATACACGCTACATGATAATTACACGCAAATATTACACACAAATACTAAAGCAAATTGCACCACACTACACGACAAACATTACAAGAACACATAATGACAACTGCTACATGCACATACTACTTGCTATATGATTACACGCTAAATGCAAACATACAACACAATACATGCTACACCAACCATACTGACACGCTAACTGACAACATGCTGCACGCAAAACATGCTCCACATGCAAGCATACATGCAAAATACTAAAGCAACTGATACACACACACGCAACACGATTACATGCAAACCGCTACGCAACACACCACATGCAAAAGATACATGCAACATGCAAACACCACTACATGCACACACAACACACTGACATGCTACACGATACATGATACCTGATACGCGCAACATTGCAACCTACTAACACCACATGCAACATACACACCGTTCACATGCAACATGCAATGCGCTACACGCAAAATACTACACGATTGCAGATACACGCTACACGAACACGCTACACGCAAACATTTACACCACAACATTGCAACACCACTTCATGCCAACGCGTACATGATTACAGCAACATACTTACACGCAACATCGTACAGGACAACATGTTACATGAGACATGCTAAAAGCAACACGCTGCACGCCACATGCTACATGATCACACGACATGCAAAATGCACACGAACTGCAACACACTACACGCAAACACGCTACATGCTACACGGTAACATGCAACCCCTGCGTGCAACCTATACATGATACATGCTATATGATACATGCAACACACGACATTCAGGCATACTACACACTACATGATACATGCTACAGCAACACGCTACAGACTCCCACACGAAACATGCTACTGCAACATACTCACGTGACATTGCAACACACTACATGAAAACGCAAAACATGCTACACACAACACACTACATGCATAACGCAAAACATGCACGTGCGACACACAACAAGCAGCATGGTCACGCAACACACTACACGCTAATGGTACACGCTACATTTCAACACACTAAATGATACACGTACAATGAACATATTTTTGAAGTAAAACATACTACACGGCAAACATGCTATACGCAACATGCAACCCACTACACGCTACATGCAAAACACACATGGCAACACCAATAAATGCAACATGCATTGCTACCACTACGCACAACACAATACAAAAACATGTACACACACCTGCCTACCCACGACATGATACCACGCGACAGTGCAACATGATCCATGATAACGTACAACAAACACACTACATGCAAAACAGCAACACACTATCACGATACATGCACATTACCACACACAAGATGCACATACAACCTGTTACACGCAACACACAACATACTACTAGGCAAACAGGCAAAAAAACGAAAAAACTGCAAGCAACATACTGCACGCAACATGCAACATACTACATGCAACAATAAAGGATACATGTGATATACTCTTACATGATACATGCAAAACACTACACGAACATACTTACACGCTACACACTACATGTACAGCAACACACTACACGCAAACATGCAAAAAATAATACACGTAGTGAAACATGCTACAAAAGACCATGAACACGCGCACATGAACATGGACACATGATACACGTACACACAAAAACCTACATGCAACATGCAACAACACACACGCACATGCAACTACCACACACAACATGCAACATACCACAGTTAAACGCAACACACTGCAGGCAAACTACCACACACACAACATACTTACACGCAACATGCAAAACGTAAACACTGACGCAACATACTGCACGCAACATGCAAAATACTACGCAACCTACATGATAACATGATATAAGCTACACGATACACGCAACACATACCGCAAATATACACGCACAAATTAAATGCTACAAACAACTGCTACACGCAACATACTACACGCTACACCACTACATGTTACACAACAACATGCCGACACGAACCACATACACGCAAATATACAGCTAACATGCTACACGCAACCAAGCAACCACACTACAGGCTACATGCAAACACACTACACAGAACACGCAACATGCAACGTGTACAAACTGAGGAAACCTACTACCTACAACCTACATTTACACGACATGCGCTGCATGATACATGCAAACACACTACATGCAACATACTACACGCTACATGATACACGCAAAACATGAGACATTGCAACACACTACCGATACACGCGACATATATATGTACCACGCAACATATACACAACAACATACTAAACGCACATGGCAAAAAACACTACACGAACAACATTACAAGCAACACACTACATGCAAAACAGGCTACATACTATTGCTATATGATTACACGCTTAAAGGCAACATACAACAACACTACATGCTACACGCAACATCAATGCACGCTCATGCAACATGCTGCACGCCAACTGCCTACATCAGCATACCTGGCAACTACTACACGCAAATGATTACACACTACACGCAAACACGATACACGCAACACGCTACAGCAACACCATCCATGCCCAACACACCAACATGCAAAAGGATACATGCAACATGCAAAACACATACATTGCACACCACACACTTACATGCTACACGATTTTACATGATACCTGTAGCGCAAAAATGCAAATACTAACAACACATGCAACATACTACCACGTTACATGCAAATGCAACGCGCTACACGCAACATACTACCCGTTGCATGATACACGCTACACACAAACACGCTACACGAAAATACCACACCACAACTGCAACACACTTAAGCCTCGCCGTTACAGATACACGCAAACATACTACACGCAACATGCTACTGGCCCACACGTTACATATACATGCTACCCCCAACACGCTACACGCAACGCTTACACGACACACGCTACGTGATAACGCGGCCTGCAACATGATACACGCAACGATGCAACACACTACACGCAACACGCTACATGCTACAAGTAACATGCAACCCAACTGCGTGCAACCTACTACAGTACAGCTATATGATTACATGCAAACATACATTCAAATACTACCACATATATATAATGACTACATGCAAACACGCCGCTACATAAACCACAACGCAAATGATACATGCAACATACTACACGTTACATGCAACACACTAATAGAAACATGCCAACATGCTACAACAAACACACACAGGCTATACGCAAAACAGCAACGTGCGACCACACAAAACACGCAGCATGGTACGTAGACAAACATACTTAACACGCTACATGTGATACATGCAACATACAACACACCACATGCAACACGCTGACACACCCCACGCAACATTGCAACACACTACACGCTACACTGCTACATTGAAAATGCCACACGCTACATGATACATGAAACACTGACATACAACATGCTGCATGATACATGCTACATGAAACCTACACACGATTACATGCTACACGCAACGCTTACACGCAACATACTCCACGCAACATACTACACGCAACAGACATGCAACACCACTAAACGAAAAACAATAAACACAAAAACCTGTACGTGCAACCAACTACATGAAACTGCTTACACCAACAACTACATGCTACACGCTACATACTTCCGCCACACGCAACATTACTTAAAAGCTACAAGCAACACAATTAGCACGTACATGATAATTGCTACACGCAACAGAATGCACGCTACATGATAAAGATACAACAACATGCTACACGCAACACGTTCGTTCAAACATGCTTTGTTAACACACCACATGCAACAAACCACACGCTACAGTTAACAAGCAAACAATGCTGCAACCTACTACATGATACCATGCTATTTTTTTTATGATACATGCAACAAACTACATGAAACATACCACACGCTACAGCTACACGAATATGCGACATGCAAAACACTACACACAACCTTGCCACATACTACACGCTACATGCAACGAGTACACACAACATCTACACACTACATGATACTGCTACACGAAAAACACGCACAATACCACACATAACATGCGACGTACTTCGTGCTACACGGTTGTTTTACAATGATACACGCAACATATACATGCAATGGCTACACGCCACATGTTAACCGAATAAACGGCGCAACACCTACACGCAACACGCGCCCGATTACGGTACAGCATCATATACACGCAACCTGCAACACACTACATGCACACGCTACAGCTACGTAACATGCAACCACTGCGTGAACTACTACACGATACATGCTATAGGATACATGACAACACATACATTCAACATACTACACGCTACACGATACATGCTACACGCAACACGCTACATGAAATGCCAACACAATAACACGCTACATGCAAAACCATTACTACACGCTAGCATCAAACATACTACATAGACACGTACATAACATGCAACATGCTACAACAACCCCTACATGCTTACGCAACTTGCACCACACAACTTTGAATCATGGACCCACACAACATACTACAGATATGTGGTACATGCTACATGCCAACATACAACAAACCCACGCAACACGGCTTACATGCTACACACAAACACGTTACCTGCTACATGCAAACATGCCACACACCAACAAACATGCAACACACTACACGCTACATACTAATGCAAAATGCTACACATACATGCAAACATGCTATTGAACACACACATGCAAATGCTACATGATACAGCTACATGTAACCTACTAATCGAACCTACATGATTTCATGATATAAGCTACATGATACATGCAACAACTACACGATAACATGCTACACGCGACATACTAACACGCGCCATTTTGACACACGGCGCATACTTACCCACACCATGCAATCATGCTACACACGCGTTGACGTCAACGTACAGCAAAAATACTACATGCAAACATGCGAACACACAACATGCAACATATTCATGTAACGCAACACCTACACGCTTACATGCACATGCTAAATGAACAGACTACCGCTATGATACACACACATGCAACATGCTACACGAGCACACGCTACGTTAACATGCAACACACACACGACTCACGTAACATGCAACAAAAGCGTGCAACCTATACATGATAATGCGATATGTACATGAACAAAAACACTTACATGCAAATACCACACGCTACATGATTACATGCTACACGCAAAAACACATACATGATACAAGCCAAAACGTACATGAAAACATACTAACATAATGCAACACAACACAGAACAACGTACATAACATGCAACGTGCTTACACGCAAATGCTACACGCTACCATGTGCAAACGATACTACACACTACATGCAACGCACATTCCGCTAAACGCAACATGCTACACCACCACACGCAAACATTACGTACACCACTTACGTGGTAATGAAACATACAAAACACACCACATGCAAACACGCTACACTGCTACACGACAACAGGCTCATGCTACATGTAAAACATACAGCAAAAACATACACGCTAATGCAACATGCTTACACACAACCTGCCAAACACTACACGCACACGTACATGCCCCACAATAACATGACCACCATGCGGCAACCTACTACATGATAACAATGATATGATACATGCAACACACTACATTCAACAATACACGCTACACGATACATGCTACACGCAACACGACTGCATGCCAACACACGAAATAGAACACGCTACATAACATGAACAGCTAACACACAAACACTGCATGCTATACGGCAACATGCACAGTGCAACACACAACAGTGCAGCATGGTACACGCAAGCATACTACACGTACATGCTACAGCCAACACGCAACACACTACATGCAACTGCTACATGCAACACAACTACATGCAACACACCACACGAACCGCTATGAACATACTACACGCTACAAGCAACTAACTCATGCTACAGCAACATTACCACACACAACCCGCTAACACGCAACATTACTACACGTAACATGATATATGCTACAGCAACAGTACACGGCTACATGACTACACGACTATGTGCAACATGCTACACGCACAAAAACACGCGTGTCAAACATGCAACAACCACATGCAACACACCACCACGCCACACGTTACATGCTACACACAACCGCAAACATACTACACGCTACATGCTACACGAACATGGCAACCCCACTGCGTGCAACCTACTCACATGATAATGCTTTGATGGACATCCAAACAAACTAAATTCAACATACTACACAGCTACGAATACAAGCTACACAAACCATGCTACATGCAACACAAACACCAACAACACGCTACATGCAACATACATACATGCTACATGCAACACCCCCCCCCCCCCCCCCACCCCCCCCCCCCCCCCCCACCCCCCCCCCCCCTCCCCCTCCACCCCCCCCCCCCCCCCCCCCCCCCCCCCCCCCCCCCCCCCCCCCCCCCCCCCCCCCCCCCCCCCCCCCCCCCTACAAGAACATTGCGTACATAACATGCAACATGCTACACACAACCACTGCATGCTATACGCAACTGCAACGGCAACACCAACATGCAGGCATGGTACACGCAACCTTACTACACGCTACAGGCTTACATGTACATTGCAATATACTACATGAGCATGCAACCCACTCTGCAAGCAATCAGCAACCTGCACATGAACTACTACATATAACCACTTACTGCAACATGCTCATGCCTACACGCAACTCCGCTACACTCAACATACCACACGTTTACTATACATTCTACATGCAACAGACTACACGCTAACATGCAACAGCTAACGCCATGCTACATGACTACACGTAACATGCAACTGCTGCTCCCTGCTCCAAGACGCAACCCGCGTACAAAACACACATAACCACACGTTACATGATACATTCTACGTGCAACAGACTACAACTCTACATGCAACATGCTACAACACAACACGCTACTGCTACATGTACAGGCACATGGCAACGTGCTTTCATGCTACAAACACACAAAACACAAAAACAAAACAACCAACCCCGCTACAACAAATACAAACGCACAATACCGACACGTTACATGATACTCTACGTGCAACAGACTACACTCTAACAGGCACATGCTACACAACACAAACACGCCTACATGCTACCCACGAACATGTAACCACTGCGTGCAACCTACTACATGCTACATTGTATAATGTACATGCAACACACTACATTCAACAACTACACGCACATGATCCACTGCTACAGGGCCAAACGCTACAAAACGCACACATGCTACATTCAACATACCTGCAACATACTACGTGCAACATGCAACCGAGTACAGGCACCCCTGCTTCATGCAACATACTACACTACACGCTACATGCCAACCACACTACATAGAACCTCTACAGCAACCTACATATTACATAATAATACGCTACATATACATTCAGTTACACACTACAAACGCAACACACTATAACAGCAACACGCACTGCTACATGCTACACGATACATGCAGCACGCTAAATGATATGCAAACTCTACATGCAACATAACACCACAACATGCAACATGCAAAGCCAAACATGCAACATTGCCACATGCTACCCACAACATGCTCTACCCGATATCACTGCACCCGCACAAACATGGCAACTACTTCATGTTAACCACAACGCTACAAGGCTACAGCAACATTTATCATGCACCTACAACACACTAACACAACATTCTACAACGTTGCATGATCATGCTAACTCACAACAAACAACGCAAACACACTACAACACAGCAACTGCACATGATATGCCACACACAACCTGCAACACTACAACAACAAACACGCAACACGCAACCAGAACCACATGCCAACACACAACCGTGCAACCTGCAACATACTACAACCTAACATACTACATTCAAAATGCACACCTACATTATACATGCACAACATGCTAATGATACAATGCCTACAAAGCCTACATGCAACCTACTACATGAAAACCTACATTGATATACGCTCCTGATACGTGCAACACCCTACATTCAACTACTACACACTACATGATACAACGCACATACTACCCACACCATCATAAGTGCAACACATGACACGCGACATACTACAACGCAACATATACATACACCAGCTACGACACCAACCATGCTATGTGGCAAACACACTAACATGAAACATACTACATGCAACACGGCTTCATGCAACATACTAACACACACACACCATTACATGCAACCTACATGAATATACGCCTACAATGAACAAGCAACACACTACATGCAACTACTACACAACAACCGCACATGCAACCACTACACTGCATTCAACACGCAAACATGCAACCCACTGCATGCAACCTACTACATGATACATGCTATCTGATACATCCAACACACTAATTCAACATACTACCTCACAGTACATCACAACTGCTACAACCACACGCCAACACGCAACACGCTACATGCAACATACACTACATGCTACATGCAACATACTACATGAACATGCTACTAACCTGCAACATGCATCCACAACACACTGCATGCTATATACCAAGCAACATGCAACGTGGCAACCACAACATGCAGTAAAACATGGGCACACGCAACTACTACATACAACGCTACTGTTACTGCTACTGCAACTACCTAGGACTGCAGCATGCAACACACATACTACATGCAAGTCAACCTCTACATGGAACATCGACATCCTACAACACTCATGCAACATGCTTCATGCCTACATGCTACAACGCAACCCGCTTACACACGCAACATATACTACACGTTACCTGATACATGCTACGTGCAACAGAAACTTATACCACTACATTCTCAACATGCTACTGCAACACGCTACAATGCTACAACGTACCTGTACACACCCACTTGCGGCAACCTACTACATATACATGCTATATGGTACATGCAACACACTACATTCAAACATCCTACAACGCCCCATGACACACTGTAACACACGCTACAACAACTCAACACATACAGACACTAACAACGCAGCATGCAACACACTACACGCTACATGCAACATACTACCCTCTACTGACAACACACTACATAGAAAACCGCTACATAACTGCAAAAAAAAAAACCACAAAAAACCAGGGCCTTTTTACACACACACACTACATGCTATTGAGGAGGTAATAATTTTTACCATTACCAGAGATTCATTGTTAGGCCTAGGGAAGATCACATGAGAGGTACATAAGAGAACACGAATACGGCACACACAAACCACTTTAGTAGAAACTGCTACGCTGCTGACTTGGCTTAACTGCTCCGTTTTATTGTTACTTGTCAGATTATTATACTCATTTGTATTGCTTAGCATATGTCATATAATTCAGCTTTCAATATTTAGGTTCAGGTCATTCATTTATCCAATCAATATTTTAGAATTTTTTCTAGATCATTGAGAGTTAAAAAAAAAAACCTTATTTCCTTATTCACAAGGAATTATTGGACTTTGGTGGAACCCTTGTTTGTGTGGCTTTCATTATCTTATTATTTATCACTCTTTATTTAACCGTTATCCATCCCCTTCTGACTAATAGACCTTATCATTCTTTACAATGTTTCACAATTTCAGATGTCACGTATCTGATTCTAAAAGTCAGATTGCCTGTTGCGTACTTATTAGGCCTTTACACATTTGCAATTCTCATAGATGTGAATTAGAACCTATACATATATTATTGTATAAATTTGAAATTGACTATAGACTAAAATTAGTGAATAAAAACAACCCACCTTAACATTCCCCACACGTTGTGTCATAACCATGACCAATAAATCTAATTATTTCCTAAAAAAATGAAAACAACTGCAGGACTACTTTGCCCAGAGAGAGACTGACTTGTCTCTGAGACCGAAAATTTCCTTTTTCCAGACCGTGAGTCATATCATTGTCCTGAACGCAAGATTCAAGATCCATCCTGTCCATTGCCCATTCTAGCTAACCACTTACTCTAAATTAAAATTATTAAACACTGCATGAAAAACATATTTGTTTATGACATATTCCTAATAGATTCCATTCTATTTGTCTTTTAAAAATGTTTCTTTTTTTGTAACCTTAATGTTCTTCATATATGTTCCTTTTGGTTTGAAAATAGTATTGCCGGTTCTTTAAATTAAAGCTCGAGTTTTAAAATGCCCCTTTACACTTATCATTTGTAAATATACACCAAAAGATACATCTTTATCATAATTACATTCCAATTACTAACATCATTAAATGTGTAGTAAGAGTTCCATTCAGTTGTCCTTGTTCACGTTCACACGAGATGCAATAGTGAATGTTGTAAATTCCTCCTCCTAATTTGAAAGGCCCATTAATACAGGATGTTCAGAGAATCGATGTAAGAGATATTGTTTTTTTCCATGAACACAAATCCCCTTGAATGATGTAAAATCGGTAGTTCAGGATGAAGAATTCATACCAAAAATTAAGATTGGATGGTTTCAAATCAGATTCTTGGTAAGACATATTGCTTCTGAACAGATGGTACAGCGCACTCACTACAATGTCAGATCCCTTGTAACTATCCTGACACGATAGAGATTATGTGGTTTATTTTTTAGTTGCTTTTTCACAATACAGAGAATTAACCTTACAACATATATATCCAAATTATAGTAAAAGCATAAAATTAATGTACAGACTCCTATTTTCCCTGATAAAGGCACCAATGCTAGAAATCCTTTCCAATTGCTAACAACCCTTTAAATGGATTCCTTACATCCTTCATGACTTTTTTCCTCTGCTTGTTGTTGCAAGAATCTTTAATTTTTCCTCCTACATGACCTTCTACTATTTCCTCAGGGCGCATCATCTATCATCCACGTACAGCATTCTTCTAACCAATAGCTTGACACATTCCCTCCCTGTGAGGGCTAAAAAGATATCCAATGCTAGTTTTTCATATAAGCTAATCTTTTCCTTATCTGAGCGACTTCCAAAGTAATTAGCTCTGTAATTGCTGGCTGTGTGGTTGTTTCGTTAACATAGCATCTATGAATTCCTAGAAAATTATTTAGCCTTTTTTTCATCATTTTCATCCCCAACCTGTCCATTGGAAACCAAGCCCATGCATAATCTCCTTGACTCTAAAAAGTTCCCTTTTTACCAGATATGCATGAGGAAGAAATATTTCTTTGGTAGTCACTTCCTCTTTCTTGTACTAGGCCAATGCCTGGTGCAAGATTGGCTATGGTACATTCTCCTCTCCCATAACTACCCAATTGGTAACCTGATTATGCCCACCCTTCCACATACGAAATAATACGGTGCTTTTAACATAATGACACCGTTCATTTAAATCTTCCCTTAGCCCACCAATTTCATGAGCTCCAGCATCCCAACCAAGCACATTGGTACTCCCTCCATAAATTCGCAAACAGCATTACCTCCAATGTCCCTTTAGAGGTAACTTACACCTAGAACTGTTAATCCCATAACTTATGGATTCAATATACCCATCCATTCCACAGTGTACCCATCATCAACATACTGAATATGGTAAGAACATCCCAAAAATCTGAGAGTCTTCCACATCTCAAGCCATCTCTGTTACATTCCCACACTATTTCCTGACATACAGTAACTTATCACATTTTTGATTTATTTTACCCAAGAATTTTTTGATTCCAGACCTTGGTTTGATTTAAATTTCAATACATATGAAGGGTATTTGTAAGGTTCTAATTTCAATACGGGTATTCTCCTCCACATTCTCGTCTCTCTTTACACCTCATACTGATATGAAAGCATGTTTCTAGTTCTCATTATTCAACACCTTTGTTGTTATTGGAAAGCAATCATATGTCACCACTTTGATCTTGTGGCCTCATACCACTACCCACACTATTAGTTTTTATTCTGAGATTTAGAGTAGCCGCTTTCTTTACTCAATTTTGTACACATTTGGGTCCCTCTAATGTTGGTCTTCAATTAATTGTTCATCAGTTAAATTGAAAACAATATTTAACTGAGAACAGTGACCATTCTCCCATCCCCACTCTGTACTTGTCAGTGGTACATGTAACTTTTACAATGGCGAATGTGAATCCACGTGTCTTTTCCTTCAAGTTTGACAGAAGTGGATGTTCCAATTGTACTTTTTGGAATGGGCCGTCAACCCCTGGGGCCCCCCCTCAAGCTTTTCCTTACGTGTCCTTCTGTTACACCCCATCACCTGGTTTCAAGTTTGTGAGAACTTTGTATCACATTTGGATCTGGAATAGAATCATAGACAAACTTGTGGAGCCTTTGTTACTGTTTTTTGTAATGCAATCACATAACTGTCGGTTAGAATGAGATGCCTGTAACGCTGTGGTAAATACTTCTGTAGTTGGCCTCTCTTCCAAATAGTCATTTCATATGGATACAGTTTTTGTGGCCCCCTAGGGGTGGTTCGTATGAATACAAAACACTTTGGTAAACACTCACTTCCCACCCATTTTTACCCTGTCACTCAGTAATTAATTTGGCCAGTTTTGTTTCTTTTTATGCACACCATTTAATCTCTCTACTTTACCACTGCTTTGGAGGATGATAAGGGTATGAAATGCTTGGGTCACACCTAGCGTAATTAAAAATTTCTCTTAATAACCTCCCCTGTGAAGTGTGTACCACACTCTGATTCTAATCCCTTCCAGGAATTGATATCGCCATACCACTTCACTTAATAACTTCTTAGCTGTTGTCTTTTGCTGTGGCTTTGGAAACGGCCAAAGCTTCTGGCCATCTGAAACAGGTCAATCACATACCAAAACATATTCAATGTTTGGAGGCCTTAGGAAGTTGATATAGTCAATTTGCATCGTTGAAAAGGGATACTCTGACTTTGGAGAAATGTCTGTTTGGACCTTCACCACCTGACCCAGGATTATGACGTAGCAGGTTAAAAAAAAACAAGAAGAAACAACTTCAGGCCCAAAAAAGCCCTTTTTTTGGGGGGGGGGGGGAAAAAAAAAAAAAAAAAACCTGGGGCTTCCAATTTCTCTGAACTATAGCCCATGCATTCTTACCTGCATGTGTGGGCCCTGAGTACCTGAAACTGATCCATCATGGGATAGACACTTTAGGTAAGCAGTAATAGGGCCATTTCTCCATATATTATCATCCCCAATTTTGCACCGAGGTATAATAACCATTTGGCCTTCTCTCTTGAGTGACGCCGGAGGCCTGCTCCCTGTATTTAGCAAGGACTTGCATGTCCACTGAACCCCTTGCTTGGGCTCCTTCATGGCGCCATGCCTTGGCCAGCATTATTGGGAGGTAGCTGCTTTCTTGGCCATTTCGGCTGCCAAGCATTACCTTGTGCCTCAGACTCTTATCCTTGTATGGGCCTGTACCTAAGAATGGCTACTCTTCAGCAGGAAGTTGTATATGCAGTAAAAAGTTCATCATTCACTAGCTTAGCATTCTATTGTGGCCTTATTATAACCCCCTGACGTCATAAAATTCCTGGCTTTTCCAAAGGGCCGGTAGTCATGGTGCTATGTCATGCATACCACTGTCTGTCCAAATATTACACGTTTCCCCCCTCCGCCAAGCACAGCCCCGCAATCAAAGCTTTTAATTCTGCTTCCTGAGCGACATCTGTGGGGGGAAGACCTTCTTGCACTAACACTTAGTATTAGTTACAACAGCAAAAACCAGTATGAATCTTTTCCATCTTCTGAACAATACCTTGGAACCACCACAAACATTTCTAATCTTGGATTCTGTAGGGTGTTTTCACCTACGTTTCAACAAAGAAGCCCTTTGTCTCCATTTGTATCATATCAAAACATTATGGTTATCTTTCAGTTCCTGCGACATATCAACCCGTGGCAAAATTGTTGCTGGATTTCAAAATATTACATCTTTTGATAGTCAACTTTTTTTGGGTGTGATAACGCACCTCAGATTTAGTCAGTCTGTGCTGAGATAAGGTCTTAGTTTGTACCTTATGTAAAATTTCGGTTACCACTGTGTGGTTAGCAAGCAGCACTAGATCATGTTTTTTTTTTTCCAATACAATATCTGCCAACCCTTATCCAAGAGCAAGGCACATGCCTGCCTACTGCTCTTACACAGGTGGGTGAACCCTTAATGACCCGTCTACCTGACATGAGTAAGTACCCAATAGGTCGTGATTTTTCCCCATGTTGCTGACACAGAAAACACCTTGTAGCATATCCAATCATTTTCATGACACAACATTGAATGGCATTTTGTAGTTTGTAAACCAATTCCGTGCTGACAACATGGCCTCCTTTAACACTTTAAAAGGATTGCTCATGTATGGATTCCCCTTTTAAATGGGCATCTGGTTGTTACTCATACAAAGGAGCCATAATCAATTCTATGCATTAGGTATCCATTCTCTCTCGGCAGTAACTGACCAGAAACCTAAAATGCTCTCATTTGTCTCTCATTTGTAGGCATTTTGGTAATTCTGTAATAGTTTCTATTCTGGACTTAGTGAGATGTTTTTGCCTTTTGAAATACAGTGTCCCAGAAATATCACTTTTTCCTTACATTATTGTAATTTCTCCCTTACTGGCTTTGTTAACCGGTCTCAGCCAGATCACATAAAAGACTCAATCACCGTTTTCTCTTTTACATGTTTCTTTTTTCCACCCAACACACAATCAGTCCTCCACGTATTGGAGTAAACGTACTCTCATCGTCAGGTCTCCATCCTTCAAGAGTTCATGTAGAACCTGATTGTATATTGTTGGAGAATTTGCATCACCTTGTGCTAGTCGTGTCCACACCCCTCTGTACACCTTCAAATGTAAATGCAAAATATTTTTGTTTACCTGTCTGGATGTCAAAGGTATATAATAATAAGCATTAGCCAAATCCACCACTGAAAACACCTGTCATTTGGGGTACCTGATTCAATAGAGTGAGGGTTTGGTACATAGGAGCTTCATTTTCAATAATCGTATTTTATAGCCCTCAAATCACTGTACCCTCCTGTCACACATGCTTTTTTTTTGTCACCCCTTTTTTTGTTATTGGAAATAGGGGGATCAGTTTAGCTGGTGATCTTCATTTTTACTAATACCTACCCCAATCTTTTCATACTCTTCAAATCTGTTCATTAATCCTTGTATCTTGTTTGTGCACTCCAAGGATATTGAGGTAACCTTTGGATTACCTTTCCTTGTTTCAACCTTAATTTCCACAGGAGAGTTTTTAAGTAAACCCACATCGGTATCTGCTGCTTTTTTGCCCACAGTCATAATCATGAATCTCTTCAATTCCTTAGGCCATGTGCCTCGGTTCCTATCTGTCCGTTTCAAAACCATAAAACACCGCTACTTGCATTGAGACCGTATCAGACATGGGTTTGTACTTTTCACTCCTTCCTCTGTAAACCCTCGATACCAATGCTTGTATCTGTGATAAAATGTCGCACCATAATAAAATTGGTTGCAGTGTCAGAATACTAAACAGATGTTATTATTCGCAATCGATTTCCCACGTCTGATGTAAGAGTTTTTTGTTTCTTTTAAATTTAAACGTTTTGCCATTCAGTTCATTCAGACCTATACCTAAACTTCTGTATCAATTCTTTCGGATGTCTTTATCGTAATACACTTTTGTTTGGCCGCCCCTGTAATCCACAAGACACTCAACATTAGCCCATGGAGCTTTTGTAACCATAATTTACAACAACGCCTCAGCTCCTTTCATAAAAAGTGCTGGGTTTGAACATTGTGAATGGATACAGGTTGAACCTAATCCCTATTGGTGTGATTTACATTTTGTGTTTGCCCTGCAAGTGACTAAAGCCTTGAGTCATGGGCACACACTCGTGCAACATGTCCCCTTTGATTGCATCTGTAACCACATTTGAGAAATCTCTTTTGAACTCTCCTAAATTGTCTAGTCTAGAATTGGTTTTCTGAAAGTTTTACCTTTGTCGGTTGCTTCCTGATTAAGATCCTTCTCTTGAACATTTTCCTGGGCAACCATTACCTTTTGCATTGGAATAATATCCCTTGGAAAATTAAACCTATTTTTTTTTTTTTTTGTCAATATGCTCACAGTTAACAATCAATCCTTTTCTGGCAAAGCCTGAGCTTCTGGTCTACTAGTGATTTAGAGGGTTATAACTATTCTGCCGGTTCCCTTAAGGAACGCCCTCTATAAATGGTCTCCGATCTTTCCTTCCCTCCGGACACATTCCTGCTGGATATAAGCCTCTTCAAAACCTGTATAGAATGTGGTAGACTCCTCCCCTTTTTCCTGATGTAAACCAGTTAAAACGTTGCCCATAGTATTTTTAAACTCTTAACTAGCTTCATTAAACATTTCACACTTTTCCCCTGTGTTTTCCTGTCCGCTTTGGAGAGTTTAGATTAATTTCTGGTTTGACTTTATTCAATATTTCCTTCCTTTTCCTTTACCTCCAAATCCTTTAGGACGGTAATTTGCTAAATCCCTCATATGTAGCGTATACATACCGTGAATGGATTCTAGATCCATAAGATTTACTGATCCCTTGAGGACGAGCTACAACACTATTAATTATTATCTAATTGTTTCCGTCTGAACCAGGTTGATGCCCATTCAACCCTGTAGCTTAGAAACGCACTGCCCTCATTCTCTAACTGTTGCTTCTTACTGGAAATGCGTTTAACACCACCCTTGTTGAAATGTTTACTAAATCTGGATATAACCGTTGGTTTGCTTAACAGATGTAGTATCTGTCCCTCCCGCACTTGCAACTGGAAGCACAAGGAATAACAGGGGTTAACCTGATAACTCTGTTGACCTGAGGTAGGTTAAACTCCTTCAGAAACGCTGCTATCCATAATTCAGTGCGTTTGGACAGATTAACCACCTTCTTATACACACATTTCCTCTCACTGTGGCTCACAAATATGGTTAGTCAATAAATTGCGTGTTTCTATTTGCCGCTTCATATTCATCCTTCCATTTACGAATAGAACCCTTAAGCTCTGAAGTGGGAATCTTTCTTTGCTGATCTATCACTTTTTTTAGTTGGCTATTTTCCTTTGTTCCTGTGATATTCTCTCCTGATCAGTAGTGTCTCATCTTGTGTTGTGCTGTTTCTTTCTCCCTTTCTGAAATGGTTTTACCGCTGTGTTTTTGTTTTTATAATATTTTTTTTCTTCACTAGGTTGTACGTCTTCTACCTTCTTTAGGACTTGTTTTACCTCTTATTAACCTTGGGTTGTGGCTTTTTCTTTGTTAATACCCCCCCCCCTTTCATTAATGGTGCCTTGTACCTACGGCTTCTAATCATGTCTCATCTGGGTTGTCATCTATAATGCTACCGTCGGGCCAACCAACAGTAGATTGATTGCCTTTTTTTGGCATATCTATCTATAAATTGCCTGCATAGAAACATTCAACAATCTGTGATGGTTCCTTTTTACTCTCTTTCTCTTCCCACCACGTGAGATCTTGTTCTACGTTGTTTTTAGGCCCAACCATTCAGCGTTATTAACTATCACAGATTGCCAATAATTAGCATCTCAAACCTTCCATTTTTCTGTCCTTTCAAGTTCTTGTGAATGCTATAAGTGGATCAGTAGCCCCAATTCCGGAGTTTCTTCCAATCCATTCAACTGCTGTTTTACCGGGACCTTAGGTTCAACCTCATTTGAACCGTGGAATGTGAACTCTTACTTCCCATTCCGGAGCCGTTCAACTTCAACGTACTCACACCTTGTCCCTGGTGTACCGTATCACCCACACTTGAAAAACAGAACAGTTGTTAACCTCACACAACAACATTTCCACTTTAAAAACCTTTAACAAGAGTACCCAGCTCTATACGGGACATAGACACATACATAACCGGTTTAAACCTTATCGTGTTGAACTTAGGTAATTATTACTCATAATTACATCAGACCCTTATCATTAGTTTAACATTAAAAGCACAACACGCCTACAATTACGGTTCATACTGAAGTTATTGGACATCGGACAATACTTACCCCCATGTAGGTGCTTTGAGACAACGTTTGTATCCCGATAATTCGCAGAATTCAGCCCATCTGGGTGCCATCTGAAGGAGGTAAGAATTTTATACCTTAACCAGAGATTAATTGTTAGGCAGAAAGGATCACATGAGAGGTACATAAGAGACAGACTACTGCAACACCAAACCACTTAGGTAGAACTGCTGCTCCTTTTTATTGGTTACAAATTGTCAGATTATTTATTACCATTTGTATTGCTAGCTATGTCATTAATTAATCAGTTACATATTTATAGTCAGGTCATTACTTTATCCAATCAATGTAAATTTATTTCTAGATCATTGAGAGGTTAAAACTTATTTCCCTTATTTCATCAGAATTATTGGACTTTGGTGGACCCTTGTTTGTGTGCTTTCATTTCTTATATTTTAATCACTCTTATTTAACCGTTATCCCTTCTGACATAGACCTTATCATTCTGTTTATCATGTTCAGATGTCACGTATGCTGTATTCTAAAAGTCAGATTGACCTGTGTGCTTTACTTATTAGCTTACCATTGCAATTCTTCTCATAAATGTGAATTAAAACATATACATATATTATTGTATAATTTGAAATTGACTATAGACTAAATAATTGACTAACACCCACCTTAACACTATACCGCAACATGCACGTGAACACACAACATGCAGCATGGTACATGCAACATACTCACAACGCTACATGATACAAGCTACATGTCAACGTACAACACACTCACATGTGCAACACGCTACATGCTACACAACCACATGCAACATGCAAACACACTACAACTCTCAATGAATGCTACATGCTACATGCAAATTAGCTACAACGCTACATGATACATGAAACACTACATGCAACATGCTACATGATACATGCTACATGCAACCTACTACAACGATACATGCTACACCACACAACATACGACACACAACGCAAACATACTACACGCAACCATTTACCCCAAACAACGCGCGACATCCTACACCCCTTAACACGCCCCAAAAAACCCCCCCAAAAAAAATGCTAGCCCCACCACATGTCAACACGTTACCGTGACGTGCATCATACCACAAGCAACATACTACATGCATACACTGCACACCCTAACATGCAACCTGCTACAGCAAAACCACACTAACATGCAACATGGAACAAACACACTACTGCACCGCTCACGGCAACATCTACAAACACGCACACGCAACCGCTACATGCAACAATCACACACTACATCTAACCTGCAACATACTCCAATAAACATGCTACTAACATTCAACATACTACATACACATCTACACGCACACGCTACACAACCAACCATACATGCATGCACATCACAACACTACATGCTACATGCACATACTACATAGAACATGCTACATAACATGCCAACATGCTACACACAACACACTGCATGCTATACGCAACATCAACGTGCACCACAACATGCAGCATGGTCCACGCAACATCCTACACGCTACATGATACATCTACATGCAACATACTAACATGCAGCCATGCAACACACTACATGCAAGCAACCTACTACATGGAACATCTACATCACCTACATTCAACATGCTCTCATAGCTACACGCACCCGCCACACTCAACATACTACCATTCATGATCATGCTACGTGCAACAGACTACAACGCTACATGCAACATGCCTACAACCAACACGCTACAACATGTACACGTAACATGTAACCCCTGCGTGGCAAACCTACTACATGATAACATGCCCATATGGTACATGCACCACCCTACATTCACCTACCTACAACGCCACTGAACTGCTACAAACACAAAACGCTACACAAACAAACACCCACATACACGCAACCACTACAAGCAACATTCAACACACTACAAGACACGCTACATGCAACATACACAACCTACATGCAACACACTACCTAGAACAACTCTACATAACATGGCAACAGCTACACACATGCTTACGCACAGCAACGTGCAAACAATAACAATGCAACGCGGTACAGTGCAAAATACTACTCTACTACAACGCTCATGATACTGCTACATGCACGTACACACACGCACATGCAACACGCTACACACCACACGCAAACATGCAAACACACTACAAACGCTACATTGCAACGCTACATGCTACATGCAAATTGCCTACAAACCTCTACTGATACATGAACCACTACATGCACCTCTAACATGATACTGCTAATGCAACCTACTACACGATACATGCTTACACACAACATACTACACGCAACATACTACACGCAACATATTACACGCGACATACTACACGCAACATGCTACACACACATGCTAACACGTTACAACACGTGACGTGCATCATACCACAAGCAACATACTACATGCACTGCAACACACTACAATGCACCTGCTAACACAATGCACCACACTACAATGCAAACATGGAACACACTACATGCACCTGCTACACGAACATACTACCGCAAACCCCAACAGAACCACGCTACATGCAACCGCCTTAATGCTACTGCAACAATACTCACGCAACCCGCTACAACACAACGCTACATAATAATACCACAATGTTACATGATACATCTACATGCAACAGAACATACATGCTACACAATACATGCTACATGCGACAATGCTACACGCAACATTGCTACGTTCAACATGTAACACACTCCACATGCAACACACCACAACGCTACATGTAACATGCAACAAACTGCGTGCAAAACCTACTACAATGATACATGCTATAATGGTACATGCAAACACATACATTCAACATACACCACCCACATGATACATGCTAGACACTCTACACACACAACGCAACACCTACACACGCATACATGAACACACTACACACGCTACATGCAACAGACTACACTCTACATGCAACACACTCATAAGCAAACCTACAATAACATGCAACAGGCTACAAACACAACAACACCTACATGCTATAATCGGCAACATCAAACTTGAACACAACATACCAACGCGCATGTACATACAACATACTACACGCTACATGAACCTGCTACAAATGCACGTACAACACAAACCACAATGGCAACACGCTACAAACGCTACACAAAAAACCACATCAACGCAAACATGCAACACACTACAACGTAACACACTAAAACGCTACAATGCAACTACCCTACAACATGCTACTGCAAATTGCTACAACACGCTAACATGATCATGAAACACTACATTCAACATGCTACAATCAACTACTACACGATACCATGTGCTACACACAACATACTACACGCAACATATTACATACACGCGACATACTACACGCAACATGCTACACACAACATCAACAACTTTACACGTGACGTGGCATCATAATACCCACACAACAACTACATGGCACAGCAACACACTACATGCAACCTGCTAATGCACACACTACATGCAACATGGCACACACGATCATGCAACCTGCACATACACAACACTACACGCAACATACTACACGCTACAACGCAACACGCTACATTCAACACACTTAATGCTACATCAACATACTACACGCAAAACTACATACAACACAACACCGCAACCCGCTACCCAACAACACACAAACACGCCACATACCCATGTTACATGATACATGCGACCGGAAACAGCACTACATGCTACACACATACAAAAAACACGCTACATGCAACATGCTACAACGCAACATGCTCCGTTCAACATGTACCCACCACATGGCAACACACCACACCGCTAACCCGTAACAGCAACAACCTGAACTGCGTGCAACCTTACTAACATGATACCTGCTATATGATTACATTCCGCACACTACATGCAACATACACACACTAAATCTACATGCTCCATGCAACACGCTACATGATACAAGCAAAACACGCTACACACAAAATACTACATGCTACCTGCAACACACTACATAGAACACGCTACAATAACCGCAACATAGTCCACGTTACACAATACATGCAACAACTAACAGAAACGCTACAAAATACACTCAACCTGTCTACAACAATACAACATACACGATACATGCAACATACTACCCACCACATGCAAGCAACCCCAACGGCCTTCACGCTACACGCAACATGCTACAAACGGCAACATGCTACACACCACACACAACAACAACGCAACATGCTACACGCTAACATACTACACGCTAAACACGCTACCCTGAAACACACTACATACAACATGCTACAAACACGATACCTGCTACAGTCTACCATGCAACCACATGATCAAACGCTACATGATACATGCAACACACTACACGCAAACATACTACACAATACACACTACATGCACATGCAACACACTAACGCACATCAATACTACATGCAACATATTATCATGCGACATACTACACACAACATAACAACACACTCACAACATGCTCAACCTACAAACCGGCAACACTCTACTATACGCGGCGCAACATACTAAATGCAACATGCAACCACTACCAGCAACCTTCTTCCTTCAACATACTACACCTCCATGCAAAACACACTACTAAAATAGAACCTCCTAAATGCAACCCCTACATGATACTGATATACGCTACATTTGATCACATGCAACACCACTACATACAAAACAACAAAACACCCGCAACACACTACCTGCAACGCTCAACATGCTACGCACACAACAACACACACAATACAACGATACATTGCTACAAATACACAACAACAGACAACGCAACCGCTACAATGATACAAGCAAACTGCTACATTGCCAACATAGCTAACAGACACCACATTCACAACGCAAAGCACAAACGTGCAACACACTCCATGCAACATGCCAACATGCTACACGCACATGTTACCAATACAGACACACAATAACATGCTACAGTACCCAAAACAAAAAAACACACAAAACAACCGCAACACACCACAACAACAGGCAACATACTTCATGTTACAACGCTACATGCTACACAACGCAACATATTCCATGCAAAAACATACAAACAACACTACACACAACATACTAACTACACACAACATACTACAACAACGTTTGCATTATGCTGCTACAACAAACAACAACACGCAACACACTACCGCAACACGCAGCATGATACATGCCTACAAACACCAAACCTGCAACATGCTACGCGCAAACACGCCACACCCACATTCAACACACACAACGTCAACATGCCACATACTACACATACACAAACAACACGCAAATAAAAATACACACTGACCTTATACATGCAACATGCGACATGATACATTCTACACGCTACAAGCAACCTAGTACTTCAACCTACATGATATACGCTACATTAATACATGCAACACACTACATGCAACATACTACACACTACAGATACACGCAACATACTCACACAAACATCAATCGTGCCACACATGACACGCGACATACTACAAAAACACTCACACATACAAACACAAACCTTTTACCTACAACGCACCTCTACACGCAACATGCAATGTGCAACACACTACATGCAACATACTACATGCAACAAAACACGCCGCATGCAACATCACAACTACAACTACAACGCTAACATATGCAACCTACACGATATAAACGCTACAGAAACAAGCCACCACTACACGCACATGCTCAACGCTACATGCAACATGCTACACGCTAACAAACATGCAACACCGACTATTATATGCAACCTACTACAACATGCAACAACATGATACATGCAACACCACCAAATCAACTTCTACAACACGCAACCTTCAACGTGCTGCATGCTACTACTACATGATTACCCACTAACATGATTACACAACTACAACAAAAACACAACGATACTCTACTCCCTACATGGTACACAACACAGAACGCTAACCACTACATGCAACATACTACACACAACATGCACACACACATGCAACAACGCTAAACACACACACACTACAACAACGACGCTTCACCGCAACATACTACACAAACATACTACATGCAACAAACATGCTACATGTTGCCAATACCGCTACAATGATAAACCGCACATGCACATTCAAAATAACAAACACGCTACATGCCATGCAACGTACCTCAACACACTACACAAACACACACGCAAATGCTAAATGATACACGCTACAATTGTTAAACACTATACACCGGACATGCTAAACAAACAACAAAACGCAACATGCTCCTGCAAACATGCATGCCCATGCCTACAACACCAACAACGCTACAAAACGCAAACGCTATATACACACAACTACACCAAACATGCTACGTGGCAACATACTACTTGCAAACATACTACATGCAACACACTACATGATACACACGCTAATTGTAACTTTCCAAGTCTCTCGTCATATTCCAAGCTCCCCCAATCCCCTTATTAATTTAGTTGCCCTTCTCTGAACCCTTTCCCTTCCATTCAAAGATGTCCTTTTTGTAACACAGGATTCCAAAATTTCCTGCTAGTCCAATGATGGGCCTTACCAATTGCTTTGTGTACGATGGAGAGTACCATTTTTCTTTCCTCCCTTGAATCTATACCTCTCTATAAACAAGAAAATATCTTACTTGGCTCTGACACTACAATCTCTTGCCAGGCGTCCACACTGCTTGCCAGGCATGCATCACTTTCATTTATCAACTTGATTTTCAAAGCCTAATGTGACAATCTACTTAGATCCACCTGTAACCATTGCATATCCTCTATACGTATTAAGTATGGTCAAGCAAGTTTTTTGTGTCGTTGTCAAACACAGAAGGCCTTGCTGACCATACCACAGTCTATATTGATGAAGGCCCTGTTAACAACACTCTCTGTTCCTATCCATTCACCAACTTTCTCTTCTTGACAAATGTGGCCAACCCAACCCAGCCGAACAGGACCTTAGCTTATATGTATAGTTCCGCCTTTGTGGACTGCAATCAAATCCAAGCATACTACAATCTAGCTATATATGCTAGAGCTGGGTGTGTTAAGAGACCGTTTTTAGCATGCTTTATGCGTGTATCAAGCAGTGAGTGTGCACCAGTGTTTGTGTCATTTACATGTTTGCTTGTGTGTATACGTGTAGGAATGTTGTGTAGAAGGTGTATGTGTTTAGTTGTACATAAATTTTGGGAGTATATGTAGCCGGTGGGGTGTTTTAGCACCTTAGTGCATTAGTGCTTATATGTTGTATTTTGTAACTTGTTTTCTATGTATGTAAATGTATTTCGTTCCCCGTGTGGTGTGAGTTGGGCTTGGGTGTATCAAGTGAGTGGTGGTCAGATGTGTTCTGTGTGTTTGAATGTGGCAGCAGTACATGTCTGTGTAGCGGGAGGGAATATTTAGAGATACTAGGGAGCAGGCAAGGGACAGATAGAGGACCATGCAGAAGGACAAATTGAGGGACAGGCATGGGGGCACATATAGAGAGACAGACAGAAGGACAAATAAAGGACAGGACAGTCAAGAGGACCCTAGAGGAACAGACGAGGGATAAATAAATGAACAGGCAATGGGACAGATACTAAGGTAAAAGGACAGATAGAGGGACAGGCAGAGGACCGGGTCGAGGACAGGAAGGGACAGGCAGAATGACAGGGGAGCGGACAGGTAGAAGGGACAAAGGCAGAAGGACAGATAGAGGGACAGTCAGAAGGACAGATATGTATGCCTATGATCAAATACAAGCCAAAAAACTTTAATTTTGAAAAACAAAACAATACTCAACATACTACACGCCACATGATACATGCTACACGCTACACGCAACATGCTACATGCAACATACATGCAACATACTACGTGCAACATGCAACCCGTACATGCAACCTGCTTCATGCAACATACTACACGCTACATGCAACACACTACATAGAACCTACTACATGCAACCTACATGATACATAATATACGCTACATGATACATGCAACACACTACACGCAACACACTACATGCAACACGCAACATGCTACATGCTACACGATACATGCAGCACGCTACATGATACATGCAAACTGCTACATGCAACATAACACACACAACATGCAACATGCAAAGCACAACATGCAACATGCCACATGCTACACACAACATGCTACACGATACACGCAACACGCTACAAACATGCAACATACTTCATGTTACACGCTACAAGCTACACGCAACATATTACATGCAACATACAACACACTACACACAACATTCTACACGTTGCATGATGCATGCTACACGCAACACACTACACGCAACATGCAGCATGATACATGCCACACACAACCTGCAACATGCTACACGCAACACGCAACACACCACATGCAACACACACGTGCAACATGCAACATACTACACGCTACATACTACATTCAAAATGCTACACACTACATTATACATGCAACATGCTACATGCAACATACTACACGCTACATGCAACACACTACATAGAACACGCTACATAACATGCAACAGGCTACACACAACATGCAGCATGGTACATGCAACATACTACATGCTACATGATACATGCTACATGCAACGTACAACACACCACATGCAACACGCTACACACCACACGCAACATGCAACACACTACAACGCTACATGCAACGCTACATGCTACATGCAAATTGCTACACGCTACATGATACATGAAACACTACATGCAACATGCTACATGCAACCTACTACACGATACATGCTACACACAACATACTACACGCAACATATTACACGCGACATACTACACGCAACATGCTACACACAACATGCAACACGTTACACGTGACGTGCATCATACCACAAGCAACATACTACATGCAACATGCAACACACTACATGCAACCTGCTACATGCACCACACTACATGCAACATGGAACACACTACATGCAACCTGCTACACGCAACATACTACACGCTACACGCAACACTTACCATGTGCAGGACTAAGAATGTTCCTGTTGTTTCCAGGTAGTAATCACTATCTTAATGGTTTATAAAGATATTAAAAACTTTTTATATGTCACTGCAAAATCGTTTTTAGTGTCTCCAGCATATAAAGCCTGCAGTAAGCTGCAGCAGACAGGCTTACATACCTGTATTAGTGTAAAGTATTTTATGTATGTCACAGATCCATAATGCAGTAAGATATAGATTGGTCTGTGTTTATATTATACTGATGATGTTACAGGAGATAAGATTGACAGAATATTGTTGTTAATACAGTTTTATATGATGTTAGCATATACTGAAATATATGTGTTAAAAGTATATGATTAAGATTTTGGGAACTTTTATCTGTTGCATCACCAGTTACCATGTGCAGGACTAAGAATGTTCCTGTTGTTTTCCATATTCCCTACAATAAAAAGGATTGCTTCTATCCTACCCAACCCTCGCACTTTGAATTGATTTTTCATATGTGTAATGTGCAAATGATAAGATGGTTGATAGCAATTTCGCCTGATGAAGCCTGTTTTGTGAAACGCGTTGCGGTTGTCTAGTTAAACTTTATATTTTAAGGCATGGACTGTTTAAAAGGAGATTGCCGGTGTTATACAAGGTGCGGAGTTGACGTTATCTGTAAGGGTCGCAGGCTGAGCATGACCCTTCAACCACTAAACTGAGCGGTTTTGGATACTCCGGGCCAGGGACCCAGCCATCTGTAAGGGACGCAAGCTAGTGTGACCCTGCTAACACCTAAGTGAATTGTTTTGTGTCCCTGGACTAGAGACGTGGTCATCTGTAAGGACGCAGATTGAACGTGACCCTGTAACTTTACCAAGTGCTTTTGGACACCATGGACCAGGAACCCGACAGTAGGTCGTAAAAGGAATCGGGGAGATTGACTGCAAGGTCCGGCAACTACCCAGTAGAACTGCTTTCTACACCCTAACTTGGGACCCGGTAAAGAGGTCTGTAAAGGGACTGGAGATCACAACTGCAGCCGCAAGTAGTAGTGACATCAATCATTGCCAGATTGAGTGAGTCCGGAACACCCAGGGCCAGGGACCTCGCAAGGTCGAATAAAGGTGCCGGGATGTGAAACTGACAACAGAAAAAGGATTCACAGGGTCTTCCTAACTTTACACTGTGGAACTCTGGTGCAAAACAGGGACAATTGAATCATAGAACTATAAGTATCGAACTTTAATATTAAATGTTATTGATACAATATAAAGTCACTGAGTCAAGACTGTGGCACAGGATTATAGATATTTTATGTATTTTTCTTTTAAAACAAGTATTATGCTAAATTTTGTATGGGTTATGGCGCCAGCCAATTTGAGAACTATTTTTTATAATTATGTTTATATGGTTAGTACAATTGGTATTGGGAATCTATGAATTAAAATGAATCCCCCTTTTTTAATTTGTGGTTTTTGTTGGAGTCATTGAGTTTGTACTTGAGGTGTTCCATCTGAGCACGATTTGATGTGTGATGTGTTTGATGTGTCAAGTTGGATCCGACCATCACCCGTTATAGCATTTTACAATAAAATTGCTTTGTTATACATGTAGTTTTAGGTACCCCACCGCCCTCCCCTGCTTGCTGGACATAGAAAATAGGGGCCGTGTCAAGCTATAGACCTTGGACATTTGTGCAGAATTTGGTAATGGGCCCCCCAACCCCATTACAAAGACAAATCACACCAGACACAGTGGTAAAAATCTTAGCATGCAGACAATGGTCAAAATGCTAGGTATTTACCACACAGCATGCACATACAGGTGAGGTGACATCACTTTCAGGTTAGTATCACAGTAGCACAGTACTTGCAGGTAGTAGCAGGTGTGCAGTACTTGCAGGTGTGTGGTGCTTACTTACCCCGCTCCTCACACTTAACTACTACCTCCTCACTCAGTACTTCTGGGGTTCCTAATAGCGGGCATCGTGCACTGGCCCTGCGTGTGGAGCACAGCACGCGTATTTCAGTAATAGAAGTGCAGGGGGGGGAGATCGTCATTGTATCGGAATGGCCTGAGACTGCACTTACTGAAGAAGACCTGTTAATGGGGCCCCCAGGTACAACCGGCCCGGTCGCAGTTGCAACCTTTGTGACCCTGGTAGCTACACCAGTGGCCATTGTTGTTATTGACCGAGGGTCAGCCAATGACAATCAGGGCTGCTATCTATGCAGAGACCAAGGGAACAAATAATCGTAAGTCTATTTCTGGGGCTTGTTTTAAAAATTAACATGGTGGTTGGGGGTAGACTAGGGTTCACTACACTACAGCAAAAGATTTTTAAGATAGGGGATGAGCAGCCTGAAGGGATCTGGAGAGTGGGAGGAAGTTGGGGGAGAGGGTTCCCCTGCGCATGCCATGTCCTCAACAAGGGCAAGTAAGAAGTAGGGACCGGATGACACACAGAATCCTCCTACCTTCACTTTCTGGGACTTTGAACAGGCACTGCAGAAGAACCATAAGGATCAGAGGTGTAAGGTAAGGCCTTTTAGAATAGACGCAAAAACAACATATGGCTTGGTAACCCATACGGTGAGAAAAATGGTAAAATCTAGGCAGGTAAGAAAGTGAGCACTCACGCTTGATGCTGAATGGCGCAGGTGGGATAACCACCGTGACCCTTCACTCTATAACGGGAAATCACATTATGAAGTATATTGTAGTTGGTAGACATAGGTATAAGCTACTTGCTGCCAATGACTGTTGGCCTGGGTACTGCATGCCCTAGGACACTCACTAGCCTCATATACACTCTGTATATGCATTGTATGTTTTACTTGTGTATATTTCTGTGAACATGTGATTCATAGCTCCTCCCTATGTGCTTTTGAATAAGGGGGAAGACTGTGTGACAAAGCTTAGAAGTTAATGCATCCGTGCACAAAAATGGTCAGGCCCTTCCTCTATGGGGAATACCGTATGTAACATTTTGGGTGTCCTATTGTTTAGAAACTGTTTATTATTATAACATTTTGGCAGGTTATGACCTAATAAGGCCTTCATATACATTTTAATTACCGACTTCTTACTACCATCCGTCTGTGTCCTAAATTGAATCGGTGAAAATGTAAGTTAATCATTGAGATGCAAAGGTCGGCTGTTTTAATTTTAACTTTTCATTATTGAGTTGATTCTGTATCTATTTGATATATGTAATTATATCACAGGAGAGGGGGAGGTGTTGGCTGCTTTTAATTGATATTCTCTATCTCTTGTGGGTTTTAACCATATGACTTTTTTGCCACAGAATGCATAGAAATCTGACACTAGAAAGAACAAAATATTGTACTGCACATTTCTTTACAAGTATTAATTTCATAGGAACATGGGATATGGAATACGGTAATGCTCTAATAGAAGTTATTTGGGGCTTGTATTTTAAGATGAACATATGCAAATAATTGTGTTTACTCTAGTAAATCTCTATCCAGTTGCTTTCCAGGCTTTGTAGTGCCTTATGTGTAGAGCTCGATGTACAATGTGACAAATGCAAAATTATGCACCTCTAGTCTGTAGCTGTTGGATGAATGTGCCAAACATTTTCTCAGCGAGGAGAAATTATATGGCAGCATTTCATTCCTCTGTACTTGTCTTTTCCAGCTTATTCTGTATTGCTTCAATGCTAGAGACAGTAGTCATGCAGGAAATTCAACGTTACAGTACTTTGGTTTTCTGACCTGGCCCTTTCATATTATGATCAAATGATAGTGTTCTGGTAGAGATTAACAAAACTGGCGTGTATCGATACGCCAGTGCTGTAGGGAAGTTTCAAAAATCTAAAAGTCTGTTTTGAACCTAATTGAATCCTATTTTTCAAATGCAATTTTTAATTTTTGAAACACAAAGTTGTAAACGTAGTAAATGTTCCCCACATCATCACCAACACAGTCTGAATTGTTGACTATAGATGGACTTAAAACCAAACCCGTGTTCACCCGAATTTCATAGTTCGGACGAACTCAAACTTTCCGAACTTGTGGAAGTATTTTCGATAATTAATTTATGGACTGTTTGCTAACCCTCCATTCGGTCATAACCTTCGAATGCAACGTTTTGGCAATAACTCTCAAATGTATAAATTCTATAACCCTGTATCGTTTGGTATTCCTTGAATGTAGCATTCGTTTTTGGATCCTCCAATGTAATGTATGATTTTCTGTAACTTTGAATGTATTGTTCAGTAAGCCCAAATGAAATGTTCATTTTCGGTAACCCTCAAATGTAATGTTTGTTTTCGGTAACCCTCAAATGTAATGTTAAATTTTCCGCAAACCAGGAAAGTATCGTTCGGTAAACCTAGATGTAGCGTTCGTTTTCTTTAAACCTGGATATAATGTTCGTTTTCGGTAACCCTCGAATGTAATGTTCAATTTTCTGTAAACCAGGAATGTATCGTTCGGTAACCCTCAAATGTAGCGTTCGTTTTCGGTAACCCTCGAATGTAATGTTCATTTTTGGTAACCCTTGAATGTAATGTTCGTTTTCCATAAAACAGGAATGTATCGTTCGGTAACCCTCGAATGTAGCATTCAGATATTTTATCTGAACTTTTCAAACTATTTTCTCTCATAGATTTTAATAGGTTTGTTTCTACTTGAACTTTTACTGAAGTTCGAAACAAACTGAACTTCAGTAAATTCTGCCATCTCTACTGTTGACAGAAGGTAGGATGGATCTATGTTCGCATCATGTTGCAGCTGAAATCAAGACTTATCAGCCCAGACAATGGTTTTCCAATCTTGTATGAAATCTTGTATTGATTTGAATCTTGTATTGTCCAATTTTGGTGAGCTTGTAGTCTCAGTTTTCTGTTCTTACTGTTAGAATAAATATAAAAACCTAACACTTACCTGACAGCATTTGCACCCAGTCTGGTCATCTGCTGCTGTAGTCCATCGCTTCTTGGTTTGCCATGTTATGTGTTCAGAGATGGCATTCTCATTCACTTTGTGTAATGATTGGTTATTTAAACTGCTTATTGCTTTTCTCGAACCAGTTTGATCATGCAACTCTGACATCCACAAGGTTTTTATATCCTCACATCTCCGCTCACTGGATATTTTCCTTTTTCAGACCTCTGCAAGCCTTGATGGCCTAGGAGATCATCAGTTTCTGAAATACTCAATCCAGTCTTTCTAGCATTTGCAACCAGGAAGATCAAAATAACAGCAAGATGCAACATCTGTGGTAAAGGGAAAAAAAGTGCAAAACCCACACTACCCAATGTACTATTGGGTACCGTTCGTATTTGCACAATGTAAAAACGACAAAGTGGTTACTACAATCGCAGAACAAGTGCAGGTAAGTTGTGATAGGGAAATTTATTGCATCTCCCCCCTATCTGCTAAAACCCTGCTTCCCCTGTCTACTATCTGGATAGCCAAGGTTTTGTACTCATTGGCATTACCTTTAACAGTTACAAAGAATTTTGGAAATAGTGCAGTGCAATTTCAATAAATTTGTACAAAAATGAAAGCCTTTTCAATGGCTTTAAAGCTTCAAGAGATCGCAAGTTACCACTCGCATTCATACAATGTAGTAATGGAACAAAGTGGTTAAGACTCGCAGGAATGAGCAGGTAATTGTGAAAGGAAAATTTATTGCATCTCTCCCATAAAGAGATGCAATTAATTTTGCTGCCATCTATTGGCTGATTGCCTTTTGTGTTAGCAGGTTTACCCAATAGTGTCCATTGAGTGCGTATACTTTCTACTCTCTCTCCCTCTTTTGCTGGTAAGCTGAGCTTTGAACTACTCCAGCTGCCAGCTCTCACTAACACACTTCAATAAAATGGCTGCTGGGTGTGGGAACAGCAGTTTTTATAGACAGAGGGCTAAGGCTGGGTGCCCACAAAGGGACTATTTGTCCCCACTGGGTGCTCGCTACGAACAAGCTCTTGCTGGGACAAATGTCCGTCGGTCGCGGCAATGGTGGCCGCGGGCGATCGAGCAGTCCCATAGGGAACGATCAATCAGGATTTACCCACATGTACGATAGTCATCGGTCCGATCCGGAAGAACGGCAATCGAGGTCAGTTGTGGCCATCCGTTCCACGCCAGCAGATATTTTCAGGCCATAATATTGCTGGTGTGTACAATAGCTGTGATTGTTTTGTAGATACATACAGACCCTACAAGTTTGCTGACAAGCCAAATCATTCATTGTTCAATGATAGCTCCTATTACTGTAATTAAACCCCCATTGAGTGGAGATTGTCTAACACTCTTTTCTTGTCAAAATAAAAAAATAAATATAAACCTTTCAGCTCATCATCCAGATTTTTGTTTTATTTGTTACGGGGCCCAAAAGAAAAAAAAGGAAAACTTCTCTAGGGACACGGTGGTCAGATGGCTTTGAACAGTAGACAAAAATTCTTATGTTGTCTAATCAGACTACGAACAAATGGAAGATGTACATAATTGGCCATCACCTTAACATAGTCTGACATTTCTATCATCTGTGTGCTGATGGAATTCAGATGTGAATGCATACATAGAATTTGATGCTGAATGAAATGACATGATGGCTTAGGAATCCCAGAATGCTTTGCACAGCTCAGAGCGATCAACATCCCATGCTGCAAAGAGCAAGAAAGGTGTTAGAATATTATGTAGCCAAAAGGATAAAATGTGGACTGAACTGGACATTGCTTGATAAGAAATGATAGCTGCTATAGGGAAAGGAAGATCTGCGAAATATAAATAATGTTAGTATATGCTCAAAAAAGTGTGTTTGTTACTATATATACATGGATGTTATTGGGTTAATTACAAATGATCATAAAATTAAATTATAATCTAAATGTTCTGTTCTCAGTGATAGTGACAAGTTAATGGAATTCATTACTAAACTTAAGAAGCCTTTTTTGTTACCTATAATTTTAATAATATGGTATTATGTTTCCTTTTGGGAGACTTTACTCCACTGCTTGTGTGAAATCTGTTCCTTTTTAATGGAATGATTAGTAGAAGCAACAGGTCAAAAACAAGCACCCATCAGCACAGCGCAATCTCAATAAAGATTGAGATTGATTTCAATACCAGGTGGTGTCAGGAACGAGAGTGTTGAAGAGGTAAGAATTAAACCATTAACCAGAGATTAATTGTTAGGCTAGAAGGATCACATGAGAGGTACATAAGAGAACAGACTACTGCACACCACCACTTTAGGTAGAAACTGCTCTCGTTTATTGTTACTGTCAGATTATTTAACCATTTGTATTGCTAGCATATGTCATTATTAATCAGTTACATATTTAGTCAGGTCATTACATTTATCCAATCAATAGTTAGAATTTATTTCCAGATCATTGAGAGTTAAAACCTTATTCCCTTATTCATCAAGAAATATTGGACTTTGGTGGACCCTTGTTTGTGTGCTTCATTATCTTATTATTTAATCACTCTTATTTACCGTTATCCCTTCTGACATAGATCTTATCATTCTGTTATCATTTTCAGATGTCACGTAGCTGTATTCTAAAGTCAAATTGACCTGTTGCTTACTTATTAGCTTACCATTGCAATTCTCATAATGTGAATTAGAAACATATCATATTATTGTTAATTTGAAATTGACTATAGATTAAAATATTGAATAAAACCCACCTTAACATTCCCCACTTGTTGGTCATAACCATGACCAATAATCAATTATTTCCTAAAATGAACAACAACTGCAGGACTACTTTGCCCCAAGAGAGAACTGACTTGTCTCTGAACCGAAATCCTTTTCCAGACCATGATTCATATCATTAGCCTGAAGCAGATTCAAGATCCATCCTGTGCATTGCCCATTCTGCTACCCTTATCTAAATTCAAATTATTAAACACTTGCATGAAAACATATTGTTATGACATATTCCTAATGATTCCATTCTATTTGTCGTTTAAAATGTTTCTTTTGTAACCTTATGTTCTTCATATATGTTCCTTTTTGATTTGAAAATGTTATGCCTTCCTTAAGCTCGAGTTTTATCCCATTTACACTTATCATTTGTAATAATACCAAAAGAAACATATTTATCATAATTACAAGTCCAATTAATAACATCATTTAAATGTGTAGTAAGAGTTCCATTCAGTTGTCCTTGTTCACGAGATTCAATAGTGATTGTTAAATTCCTCCTATTTGAAAGGCACATCACTGCAGGAATGTTCAGAAAATCTGATGTAAGAGCTATTGTCCATGAACACAAATCCCTGAATATGTAATCGGTAGTCATGATGAAGATCATAGCCAAAAATATAAGATTGATGGTTTACAAATCAGATTCTTGGTAGACATATTGACTTTCTGACAGATGGTACTTCGCACTCACTACAATGGTCAGGATCCCTTGGAACTATCCTACACGATAGAGATTATGTGGTTTATTTTTTTAGTGTTCTTTTCACATACAGAGAATTAACCTATAAAAACATATATATCAAAATTATAAGTAAAAGCATAAAATTATGTACACTCCTATTTGCTATAAAGGCCCCAATGCTAAGAATACATTTCCAATTGCTACCCTTTAAATGGTTCCATCCTTCGTGACTTATTTCTCCTAGCTTGTTGTTGCAATTCTTTAATTTTCCTTACATGACCTTCTACTATTTCCTCATCATCATCTATCCACGTACAGCAGTCTTCCTTACGATAGCTTGACACATTCCTCCCTGAGAGGCTAAAGAATAATCCAATGCTAGTTTTTCATATAAGCTAATTTCCTTATCTGAGCGACTTCCAAAGTATTAGCTGTAATTGCTGCTTTGGTTTCGTTAAACATAGCATCTATAATTCCTGAAAAATTATTTAGCCTTTTCATCTTTCAATTCCCCAACCTGTCCATGATGGAAACCAAGCCCATGCATAATCTCCTTGACTAAAAGTTCCCTTTTTACCAGATTATGATGAGGAAGTAAATATTTCTTTGTAGTCACTTCCTCTTCTTGTACTATGGCCAATGTTGGTGCAAGAGTGGCTATGGTGCATCTCCCATAACTACCCAATGGTAACCATGAGTATGCCCACTTCCACATACGAAATAATACGGTGCTTTTAACAATGACACCTCATATAAATCTTCCCTTAGCCACCAATTCATGAGCTCCAGTACCAATCATACAAATTGTACTCTCCATAAATTCCAACACAGCATTTCCAAGTCCCTTAGAGGTAAACTTACACATAGAACTGTTAGCCATAACTTATGGGGAAATTCTATACCCATCCATTCCAGTGTACCCATCATCAACATACTGAATATGGTAAGAACATCCCAAAATCTGAAGAGTCTTCCACATTCTCACAGCCATCTCTGTTACACTTTCCACACCATTTCTGAACTACATAACTGTATCACATTTATGATATTTTAACCCAAGATTTTTGATTCCAACCTTTGGTTTTGATTAATTTCATACATATTGAAGGGTATTTGTCGTGCTAATTTCAATACGGTATTCTCCACATTCTCTCTTTACCTATACTGATATTAAAGCATGTTATATTCTCATTATTCAACACCTTTGTTGTATTGGAATGCAATCATAGGTAACCCCTTTGAATCTTGTGGCCTCTAACCACATACCCAACAATTAGTTTTTATTTCTGAGATTTAGCCGCTTTCTTTACTAAAGTTATGTACACATTTGGGTCCTCGTAAGGTTGGTCTACAATTAATTGTCATCAGTTAAATGAAACAATATTAACTGATAACAGGACCATTCCCATCCACACTCTGTACATTCTCAAGTGGTATATGTAACTTTTTACAATGCGAAATGTGGAATCCACGTGTCTTTTCCTTCAAGTTTGACAGAAGTGGATTACCAATTGTACTTGGAATGGGCCGTCAAACCTGGCCTACAGACTTTTCCTTACGTGTCTTCTGATTACTACCCAGTCACCTGGTTCAAGTTGTGAGAACTTTGTATCACATTGGATCTGGAATAGAATCATAGACAAACTTGTGGATCTTTGTTAACTGTTTTTGTAATGCAATCACATAACTGGTCAGGTTAGAATGAGTATGCCTGTAACTGCTGTGGTAAATACAGTTCTGTAGTTGGCTCTCTTCCAAATAGTATTTCATATGAGACAGTTTTTGTGGCCCCCTAGGGGTGGTGCGTATGGAATACAACACTATTGGTAAACCTCCACCCAATTTTTTACCCATGTCATCAGTTAATTTGGCCGTTTGTTCTTTATCACACCACTTTATCTCTCTACTTTACCACTGGCTTTAGGATGATAGGGGTATGAAATGCTTGGGTCACACCTAGCGTATTTAACATTTCTCTTAATACCTCCCCTGTGAAGTGTGTACCACGATCTGATTCTATCACTTCAGGAATTGAGTATCGACATACCACTTCACTTAATAACTTCTTAGCTGTTGCTTTTGCTGTGGCTTTGGAAACAGCCAAGCTTCTGGCCATCCTGAAAACATGTCAACACATAACCAAACATATTCAAATGTTTGGACCTTAGGAAGTTGAATATAGTCAATTTGCAATCTTTGAAAGGATACTCTGACTTTGGAGAATGTCTAGTTTGGACCTTCACCACCTGACCAGGATTATGACGTAACAGATTAAACAAGAAGAAACAAACTTCACAGCAAAGCTGGAAAAACCTGGGGCTATCCAATTTCTCTGAACTATAGCAGCCTTGCATTCTTACCTCATGTGTGGGCCCGTGAGTCAACTGAGCCATCATGGATAGAGCACTTTAGGTAAGCAGTAAACTAGGCACCATTTTCTCCATATATTATCATCCTCCAATTTTGCACCGAGGTCTACCCATTTGGCTTCTCTTGAGCCGGGGCCTCTCCTGTATTTTAGCAAGGACTTGCATGTCCCTGACCCCTTGCTTGGCTCATTGCATGGTGCCTTGGCCAGCATTATTGGGAGGAGAGTGCTTCCTTGGCCTGTTCGTCTGCCAAAGCATCTTCTGTGCCTCGGACTCTTATCCTTAGTATGGGCTGTACCTTAAGAATGGCTACTTCAGCAGGAAGTTTGTTAGCAGTAAAAGTGTCATTCACTAGCTTAGCATTTCTAATTGGCTACCCATTGACGTCAAAAATTCCTGGCTTTCCAAATGGGCAGGTAGTCATGTGCTATGCCAAATCATACCTACTGTCTGTCCAAATATTAGCACGTTTCCCCTCAGCCAAAGCACAGCCGCAATCAAAGCTTTTAATTCTGGCTTCCTGAGCCGACATCTGTGGGGGAAGACCTTCTGCACCACACTTAGTTATTAGTTACACAGCAAAAACCAGTATATATTTTCCATCGTCTGAACAATACCTTGAACCATCCACAAACATTTCTAAATCTGGATTCTGTAGTGGTGTTTCAACTACGTTTTCAAGCCCTTTGTCTCCTTTGTATCATATCAAAACAATTATGGTTATGTTTCAGTTCCTGAGACATATCAACCCTTGGCAAAAGTGTTGCTGGATTCAAAATTACATCTTTTGATAGTCAAATTTTGGGGTGTGAGTAACGCAACCTCAATTTAGTCAGTCTGGCTGATGATAAGTGCTTAGTTTGTACCTTATGTAAAATTTTCGTTTACACTGTGTGGTACAAGCAGCACTAGATCATGTCCTAATATACAATATCTCTGCACTTTATCTAGGAGCAAGGCACTTCTGCTACTCTCTTACACAGGTGGGTGAACCCTTAATGACACTGTCAACTGACATGAGTAGTACCCATCGGTCGTGATTTTCCTCCCCATGTTGCTGACACAAACACCTGTAGCATATCCATCATTTTCATGCAAACAATGGAATGGGCATTTGTAGTTTGGTAAAGCCAATGCCGGTGCTGACAACATGGCCTCCTTTAACACTTTAAAGGATGCTCATGTATGGATTCCACTTTAAATGGCATCTTGGTTGTTAGCTCATACAACGGAGCCATCAATTGATGCATTAGGTTATCCATTCTCGGCAGTAACTGACCAGACCTAAAAATGCTCTCATTTGTCTCTTCGTTAGGCATTTGGTAATTCTGTTAGTTTCTATTCTGGCCTTAGTGAGATGTTTTTGCCCCTTTGAAATACAGTGTCCCAGAAATATCACTTTTTCCTTACCGATGTTACAGGAGATAAGATTGACAGAATATTGTTGTTAATACAGTTTTATATGATGTTAGCATATACTGAAATATATGTGTTAAAAGTATATGATTAAGATTTTGGGAACTTTTATCTGTTGCACCAGTTACCATGTGCAGGACTAAGAATGTTCCTGTTGTTTTCCAGATATTCCCTACAATAAAAAGGATTGCTTCTATCCTACCCAACCCTCGCACTTTGAATTCTACACACTACATTATACATGCAACATGCTACATGATACATGCTACATGCAACCTACTACATGAAACCTACATGATATACGCTACATGATACGTGCAACACACTACATGCAACATACTACACACTACATGATACACGCAACATACTACACACAACATCATACGTGCAACACATGACACGCGACATACTACACGCAGTACAGCAGTCTTCCTTACCAATAGCTTGACACATTCCTCCCTGTGAGGCTAAAAGATAATCCAATGCTAGTTTTTCATATAGAGCTAATTTCCTTATCTGAGCGACTTCCAAAGTATTAGCTGTAATTGCTGCTGTTGTTTCGTTAAACATAGCATCTATAATTCCTGAAAAATTATTTAGCCTTTTCATCATTTCAATTCCCCAACCTGTCCATGATGGAAACCAAGCCCATGCATAATCTCCTTGACTAAAAAGTTCCCTTTTTACCAGATTATGATGAGGAAGTAAATATTTCTTTGTAGTCACTTCCTCTTCTTGTACTATGGCCAATGCTGGTGCAAGAGTGGCTATGGTACATCTCCCATAACTACCCAATGGTAACCATGAGTATGCCCACCTTCCTCTCTTTACCTATACTGATATTAAAGCATGTTATATTCTCATTATTCAACACCTTTGTTGTTATTGGAAATGCAATCATAGGTAACCACTTTGAATCTTGTGGCCTCATACCACATACCCAACAATTAGTTTTATTCTGAGATTTAGCCGCTTTCTTTACTAAAGTTATGTACACATTTGGGTCCTCGTAATGTTGGTCTTCAATTAATTGTTCATCAGTTAAATTGAAAACAATATTAACTGAGAACAGGACCATTCCCATCCACACTCTGTACATTGTCAAGTGGTACATGTAACTTTTTACAATGCGAAATGTGAATCCACGTGTCTTTTCCTTCAAGTTTGACAGAAGTGGATGTTACCAATTGTACTTGGAATGGGCCGTCAAACCTGGGCTCAAGACTTTTCCTTACGTGTCTTCTGATTACTACCCAGTCACCTGGTTCAAGTTTGTGAGAACTTTGTATCACATTTGGATCTGGAATAGAATCATAGACAAACTTGTGGATCTTTGTTAACTGTTTTTGTAATGCAATCACATAACTGGTCAGGTTAGAATGAGATGCCTGTAACTGCTGTGGTAAATACAGTTCTGTAGTTGGCTCTCTTCCAAATAGTATTTCATATGGAGACAGTTTTTGTGGCCCCCTAGGGGTGGTGCGTATGGAATACAACACTATTGGTAAACACTCCACCCAATTTTTACCCATGTCATCAGTTAATTTGGCCAGTTTGTTCTTTATCACACCATTTAATCTCTCTACTTTACCACTGCTTTGAGGATGATAAGGGGTATGAAATGCTTGGGTCACACCTAGCGTATTTAAAATTTCTCTTAATACCTCCCCTGTGAAGTGTGTACCACGATCTGATTCTATCACTTCAGGAATTGAGTATCGACATACCACTTCACTTAATAACTTCTTAGCTGTTGCTTTTGCTGTGGCTTTGGAAACAGGCCAAGCTTCTGGCCATCCTGAAAACATGTCAACACATACCAAAACATATTCAAATGTTTGGACCTTAGGAAGTTGAATATAGTCAATTTGCAATCTTTGAAAAGGATACTCTGACTTTGGAGAATGTCTAGTTTGGACCTTCACCACCTGACCAGGATTATGACGTAAGCAGATTAAACAAGAAGAAACAAACTTCACAGCAAAAGCTGGAAAACCTGGGGCTATCCAATTTCTCTGAACTATAGCAGCCATTGCATTCTTACCTGCATGTGTGGGCCCGTGAGTCAACTGAGCCATCATGGGATAGAGCACTTTAGGTAAGCAGTAAACTAGGCCATTTCTCCATATATTATCATCCTCCAATTTTGCACCGAGGTCTAACCATTTGGCCTTCTCTTGAGCCGGGGCCTGCTCCTGTATTTTAGCAAGGACTTGCATGTCCACTGACCCCTTGCTTGGCTCATTGCATGGCGCCTTGGCCAGCATTATTGGGAGGAGAGCTGCTTCCTTGGCCATTTCGTCTGCCAAAGCATTACCTTGTGCCTCAGGACTCTTATCCTTAGTATGGGCCTGTACCTTAAGAATGGCTACTTCAGCAGGAAGTTGTATAGCAGTAAAAAGTTCATTCACTAGCTTAGCATTTCTAATTGGCTTACCCACTGACGTCATAAAATTCCTGGCTTTCCAAATGGGCAGGTAGTCATGTGCTATGCCAAATGCATACCTACTGTCTGTCCAAATATTAGCACGTTTCCCCTCCGCCAAAGCACAAGCCGCAATCAAAGCTTTTAATTCTGCTTCCTGAGCCGACATCTGTGGGGGAAGACCTTCTTGCACTAACACATTAGTATTAGTTACAACAGCAAAACCAGTATGATATTTTCCATCGTCTGAACAATACCTTGAACCATCCACAAACATTTCTAAATCTGGATTCTGTAGTGGTGTTTCAACTACGTTTTCAAAGCCCTTTGTCTCCATTTGTATCATATCAAAACAATTATGGTTATCTTTCAGTTCCTGAGACATATCAACCCTTGGCAAAAGTGTTGCTGGATTCAAAATATTACATCTTTTGATAGTCAAATTTGTGGGTGTGAGTAACGCAACCTCATATTTAGTCAGTCTGGCTGATGATAAGTGCTTAGTTTGTACCTTATGTAAAATTTCGGTTACACTGTGTGGTACAAGCAGCACTAGATCATGTCCTAATACAATATCTGCCACCTTATCCAAGAGCAAGGCACATGCTGCTACTGCTCTTACACAGGTGGGTGAACCCTTAATGACACTGTCTAACTGACATGAGTAGTACCCAATAGGTCGTGATTTTCCCCATGTTGCTGACACAAAACACCTGTAGCATATCCATCATTTTCATGACAAAACAATTGGAATGGCATTTTGTAGTTTGGTAAAGCCAATGCCGGTGCTGACAACATGGCCTCCTTTAACACTTTAAAGGATTGCTCATGTATGGATTCCACTTTAAATGGCATCTTGGTTGTTAGCTCATACAAAGGAGCCATCAATTCTGATGCATTAGGTATCCATTCTCGGCAGTAACTGACCAGACCTAAAAATGCTCTCATTTGTCTCTCATTTGTAGGCATTTGGTAATTCTGTATAGTTTCTATTCTGGCCTTAGTGAGATGTTTTTGCCCTTTTGAAATACAGTGTCCCAGAAATATCACTTTTTCCTTACAGTATTGTAATTTCTCCTTACTGGCTTTGTTACCGGTCTCAGCCAGATAACATAAAAGACTCACCGTTTCTCTTTTACATGTTTCTTTTTCCACACAACACACAATCAGGTCATCCACGTATTGGAGTAGAACTGTACTCTCATCTTCAGGTCTCCATCCTTCAAGGAGTTCATGTAGAACCTGATTGTATATTGTTGGAGAATTTGCAGCACCTTGTGCTAGTCGTGTCCAACACCTCTGTACACCTTCAAATGTAAATGCAAAATATTTGTAACTGTCTGGATGCAAAGGTATAGAATAATAAGCATTAGCCAAATCCACCACTGAAAACCATTGTGCATTTGGGGGTACCTGATTCAATAGAGTATGAGGGTTTGGTACAATAGGAGCTTCATTTTCAATGATCTTATTTATAGCCCTCAAATCATGTACCATCCTGTACACAGGCTTTTTTCCTTTGTCAACCTTTTTTTGTATTGGAAATAGGGGACAGTTAGCTGGTGATCTCATTTTTACTAATACCCCAATCTTTTCATACTCTTCAATCTGTTCTTTAATCCCTTGTATCTGTTGTGCACTCAAAGGATATTGAGGTAACCTTGGTATTACCTTTCCTGGTTTAACCTTAATTTCCACAGGAGAAGTTTTTACAGTACCCACATCGTATCTGCTTTTTGCCCACAGTATATCAGGAATCTCTTCAAATTCCTTAGGCCATGTGCCATCGGTTAATATCTGATCCGTTTTCAATACCATAACAGCCGCTACTGCATTGAGAGCCGTATCAGACAATGGGCTTGTAACTTTCACTCCTTCCTCTGTAAACTCGATACATGCTTGTATCTGTGATAAAATGTCAGCACCTAATAAATTTGTTGGCAGTGTCAGATACTAAAACAGATGTTATTAATTCCAATTGATTTCCCACTCTGATTGTAAGAGGTTTTGTTTCTTTTAATTTAACTTTTGTACCATTCAGACCTATACCTAGAACTTCTGTATCAATTCTTTAGGGATGTCTTTTGATCGTAATACACTTTTGGCCGCCCCTGTATCCACAAGACACTCAACATTAGCCAATGGAGCTTCTTGTAACCATAATTTAACAACAGCCTCAGCCCCTTTCGAAAAAGTGCTGTGTTGAACATTGTGAATGGATACAGGTTGACCTAATCCCTATTGTGGATTCGCAGTTTGTTGCCACTGCAGTGACTAAAGGCTGAGTAATGGGACACAATCGTGCAACATGTCCCCTTTGATTGCATCTGTAACACAACATTTGAGAATAATCTCTTTGAACTCTCCTAAATTGTCTAGGCTAGAATGGTTTTCTGAAATTTTTACCTTGAGTCGGTTGCTCCTGATTAAGATCCTTCTCTTTAACATTTTCCTGGGCAACCATTACCTTTTGCATTGGAATAATATCCCTTGGAAAATTAAATCGTCAATATGCTCACAGATTAACAATAAATCCTTTTCTGGCAAAGCCTGAGCTTCTGGTCTACTAGTGATTAGAGGGTTATAATATTCTGTCCGGAGTCCCTTAAGGAACGCCCTCATAAATTGGTCTCGATCTTTTCCTTCCTCCGGATCACATTCTGCCTGGATATAAGCCTCTTTCAACCTGTAATAGAAAGTGGTAGACTCCTCCCCTTTTTCCTGATGTAAACCAGTTAACGTTGCCCATGTATTTTTACTCTTAACTAGCTTAATTAACATTTCACCACTTTCCTGTGTTTTCCTGTCCTCTTTGGAGAGTTTAGACTTAATTTCTGGTTTGACTTTATTCAATATTTCCTTTCCTTTACCTCCAAATCCTTTAGACAGTAAATTTGCTAAATCCTCATATGTAGCGTTATACATACCTTGAATGGATTCTAGATCCATAATAAATTTAACTGGATCCCTTTGAGGAAGAGCTACACTATTAATTAATGCTAATTGTTCCGTCTGAGACCAAGGTTGATGCCATTCAACACTGTACTTAGGAATATCACTGCCCTCTTCTCTAACTTGTTGACTTCTTACTGGAAATGCGTTTACCCCTTGTTGAAATGTTACTAAATCTGGATATAACCGTTGTGTTTGCTCTACAGATGTAGTATCTGTCCCTCCGCACTTGCAACTGGATGCACAAGGAATAACAGGGTTAACCTGATAACTCTGTTGACCTGAGGTAGGTAAACATTCCTTCAGAAACGCTGCTATCCATAATTCAGTGCGTTTGGACAGATAATACCACTTCTGATAACACACAGTTCCTCTCACTGTAGCTCCAAATTGGTTAGTCAATAAATTGCGTGTTTCTAAATTTGCCGCTTCATATTCATCCTTCCATTTACGAATAGAACCCTTAAGCTGAGGGTAATCTTTCTTTGCCTGATCTATCACATTTTTTAGTTTGGCTATTTTCATTTGTTCCTGTGATATTCTCTCCTGATCATGTAGTGTCTCATCTTGTGGTGTGCTTGTTTCTCCCTCTGAATGTTTTACCGACTGTGTTATAATATTTTTTTCTTCACTAGGTTGTACGTCTTCTACCTTCTTTAGTACTTGTTTTACTCTTATTACCTTGGGTTGTGGCTTTTTCTTTGTTAATACCCTTATTAATGCACTTGTACCTACTGCTTCTAGATCATGCTCATCTGGGTTGTCATCTAGAATGCTACCGTCGGGCCAACCAACAGGTAGATTGCCTTTTTTGGCATATCTATATTGTCCTGCATAGAAACATTCAACAATCTGTGATGGTTTCTTTTTACTCTCTTCCCACCACGTGAGAGCTTGTTCTAACAGTTTCTTTTTAGCCAACCATTCAGCGTTATTAACTATCACAGATTGCCAATAATTAGCATCTAACCTTCCAGTTTTCTGTACTTTCAATTTCTTGTGAAATGCCTTAAGTGGATCAGTAGCCCAATTACCGTGAGTTTCTTCCATCCATTCAACTGCTGTTTTACCTGGGACCTTAGGTTCAACCTCATTTTGAACCTTGGAATGTGAACTCTTACTTCCCATTCCGGAGCCGTTCACTTAACGTACTCACAACACTTGTCCCTGGTGTACCGTATACACCCACACTTGAAAACAGAACAGTTGTAACTCACACACAATTTCCACTTTAAAACCTTTAACAAGAGGTACCCAGCTCTATACGGGACATAGACACATACATATACAGGTTAACCTATCTGTTGAACTTAGGTAATTATTACTCAGAATTACATCAGACCCTTATCAGTAGTTAACATTAAAAGCACAACAAGCCTAACAAGTAAGGTTCATAACTGAAGTTATTGGAAAATCGGACAATACTTACCACCATGTAGGTGCTTTGAGACAACGTTTGATCCCGATAATTCGCAGAAATTCAGTCCCATCTGGGGTGCCATCTGAGGAGGTAAGAATTTTACCATTAACCAGAGATTAATTGTTAGGCTAGAAGGATCACATGAGAGGTACATAAGAGAACAGACTACTGCACACCAAACCACTTTAGGTAGAAACTGCTCCGTTTTATTGTTACATTGTCAGATTATTTATACCATTTGTATTGCTAGCATATGTCATTATTAATCAGTTACATATTTAGTCAGGTCATTACATTTATCCAATCAATAGTTAGAATTTATTTCTAGATCATTGAGAGTTAAAACCTTATTTCCCTTATTCATCAAGAATTATTGGACTTTGGTGGACCCTTGTTTGTGTGCTTCATTATCTTATTATTTAATCACTCTTATTTACCGTTATCCCTTCTGACATAGACCTTATCATTCTGTTATCATTTTCAGATGTCACGTAGCTGTATTCTAAAAGTCAGATTGACCTGTTGCTTACTTATTAGCTTACCATTGCAATTCTCATAGAATGTGAATTAGAAACATATACATATATTATTGTATAATTTGAAATTGACTATAGACTAAAATATTGAATAAAACCCACCTTAACACTATACGCAACATGCAACGTGCAACACACAACATGCAGCATGGTACATGCAACATACTACACGCTACATGATACATGCTACATGCAACGTACAACACACCACATGCAACACGCTACATGCTACACACCACATGCAACATGCAACACACTACAACGCTACATGCAATGCTACATGCTACATGCAAATTGCTACACGCTACATGATACATGAAACACTACATGCAACATGCTACATGATACATGCTACATGCAACCTACTACACGATACAGCTACACACACAATACTACACGCAACATACTACACGCAAACATATTACAGCGACATACTACACACGCAACATGCTACACAACATGCAACACGTTACACGTGACGTGCATCATACCACAAGCAACAATACTACATGGCAACATGCAACACACTACATGCAACCTGCTACATGCACCACACTACATGCAACATGGAACACACTACATGCAACCTGCTACACGCAACATACTACACGCTACACGCAACACGCTACATGCAACATCACACACTACATGCTACATGCAACATACTACATAGAACATGCTACATAACATTCAACATACTACATACTACATCTACACGCAACACGCTACACGCAACACACACATGCAACATCACACACTACATGCTACATGCAACAATACTACATAGAACATGCTACATAACATGGCAACAGCTACACACAACCACTCGCATGCTATACGCAACAACATGCAACGTCCAACACACACAGCAGCATGGTACACGCAACATACTACACGCTACATGATACATGCTACATGCAACATACTACATGCAGCATGCAACACACTACATGCAAGCAACCCACTACATGGACATACTACACACTACATGCAACATGCTTCATGCTACAACGCAACCCGCCACACGCAACATACTACACATTACATGATACATGCTACGTGCAACGACTACACGCTACATGCAAACATGCTACCGCACACGCCTGATACAGTAACAGTAACCCACTGCGTGCAACCTACTACATGATACATGCTATATGGTACAGCAACACACTACATTCAACATACTACACGCCACATGATACATGCTACACGCTACACGCAACACACTACACGCAACATGCAACACACTACACGCTACATGCAACATACTACACGCTACATGCAACACACTACATAGAACACGCTACATAACATGCAACAGGCTACACACATGCTATACGCAACATGCAACGTGCAACACATAACATGCAGCATGGTACATGCAACATACTACACGCTACATGATACATGCTACATGCAACGTACAACACACCACATGCAACACGCACACACCACACGCAACATGCAACACACTACAACGCTACATGCAACGCTACATGCTACATGCAAATTGCTACACGCTACATGATACATGAAACACTACATGCAACATGCTACATGATACATGCTACATGCAAACTACTACACGATACATGCTACACACAACATACTACACGCAAACATACTACACGCGACATATTACACGCTACATACTACATGCAACATGCTACACACAACATGCAACACGTTACACGTGACGTGCATCATACCACAAGCAACATACTACATGCAACATGCAACACACTACATGCAACCTGCTACATGCACCACACTACATGCAACATGGAACACACTACATGCAACCTGCTACACGCAACAACTACACGCTACACGCAACACGCTACATGCAACACACTTAATGCTACACTGCAACATACTACACGCAACCCGCTACACGCAACATACCACATGTTACATGATACAATGCTCATGCAACAGACTACATGCTACACAATACATGCCACATGCAACATGCTACACGCAACATGCTACGTTCAACATGTAAAACACCACATGCAACACACCACACGCTACATGTAACATGCAACAAAACGGTGCAACCTACTACATGATATACATGCTATATGGTAATGCAACACACTACATTCAACATACTACACGCCACATGATACATGCTACACGCTACACGCAACACACTACACGCAACATGCAACACACTACACGCTACATGCAACATACTACACGCTACATGCAACACACTACATAGAACACGCTACATAACATGCAACAGGCTACACACAACACACTACATGCTATACGCAACATGCAACGTGCAACACACAACACGCAGCATGGTACATACAACATACTACACGCTACATGATACATGCTACATGCAACGTACAACACACCACATGCAACACGCTACACGCTACACACCACACGCAACATGCAACAACACTACAACGCTACTATGCAACGCTACAGATTACAGCAAATTGCCTACCGCTACATGATACATGAAACACTACATGCAAACATTGCTACATGCAACCTATACACGATACATGCTACACACAACATACTACACGCACATATACACGCGAAATACTACACGCAACATGCTACACACAACATGCAACACGTTACACGTGACGTGCATCATACCACAAGCAACATACTACATGCAACAGCAACCACATACATGCAACCTGCTAAATGCACAACACTACATGCAACATGGAACACACTACATGCACCTGCTACACGCAACATCATACACGCTACACGCAAACACGCTACATGCAACACACTTAATGCTACATGCAAACATACTACACGCAACACGCTACACAAGCAACATTACCACATGTACATGATACAGCTACATGCAACAGACTACATGCTACAATACACGCTACATGCAAACATGCTACACGCAACAGCTACGTTCAAACATGTAACACCACATGCAACCACACCAACACGCTTACACGTAACATGCAAACAAAACTGCGTGCCAACCTATACATGCTACATGCTATATGATACATGCAGCACACAATACATGCAACATACCACACACTACATGATACATGCTACATGCAACACAGTACATGATACAAGCAAAACCACGCTAACGAAACATACTACATGCTACATGCAAAACACCCTACATAGAACACGCTACATAACACGCAAACATAGTACACGTTACACAATACATGCAAACACACTACACGCTACACGCAACATGCACACGATACATGCAACATACTACACACCACATGCAACCACAACGCACTTCACGACACAGCAACAGCTACACGCAACATGCTACACACCACACACAACACGCAAAATGCTACACCGCTACATACTACACGTACACGCTACATGAAAACACATACATACAACATGCTACACGATACATGCTACAGCTACATGCAACCTACATGATACACGCTACATGATACATGCAAAACACTACACGCAACATACTACACAATACACAATAACATGCACATGCAACACACCATACGCACATCATACTACATGCAACATATTACATGCGACATACTACACACAACATACAACACACAACATGCTACATACAACACGCAACACGCTACGCGCAACATACTAAATGCAACATGCAACACACTACATGCAACCTGCTTCATGCAACATACTACACGCTACATGCAACACACTACATAGAACCTACTACATGCAACCTACATGATACATGATATACGTACATGATACAGGCAAACCCTACACGCAACACACTACATGCAACGCGCAACATGCTACACGATACATGCTACACGCAACACGCTACATGATACACGCAAACTGCTACATGCAACATACTACACACAACATGCAACACGCAAAGCACAACGTGCAACACACTACATGCAACATGCCACATGCTACACGCAACATGTTACACAATACATGCTACACGCAACACACCACATACAAACATGCAACATACTCATGTATCACGCTACATGCTACACGCAAACCTATTAATGCAACATACAAACACACTACACCACAACATACATAACTACACACAACACTACACGTTGCAGGCGATGAACACGCAACACATACACGCAAAACGCAGCATGATACATGCTCACGCAACCTGAACATGCTACGCAGCAAACACGCAACACACCACATGCAACACAACACGTGCAACATGCAACATTACTACATGCCAAAAATATACACATACATTATACATGAAACATGCTACATGAAATGCTACACGCTACATGCAACCTAGTACATGCAACCTACATGATATACGCTACATGATACATGCAACACACTACATGCAACATACTACACAATATCATGATACACGAACACTACAAACACAACATCATACGTGCAACACATGCCACGCGACATACTACACGCAACATAAAAACACACTACACGCAACATGCTACACGCAAAGCAATGTGCAAACACACTAAGCAACATAACTACATGCAACACGCGCATGCAACATACTACCTACGTACTTGCAACCTACACGATATACGCTACATGAAACAAGCAAACAACTACAGCTACATGCTACACGCTACATGCAACATGCTACACGCTACATGCAAACCGACTATATGCAACCTACACAATGACTACATGATACATGCAACACACCAAATGCAACATGCTACACGCAACATGCAACGTGCTGCATGCACATACTAATGATACACACTACATGATACCACACTACACGATACTCCTACATGGTACACGCTACACAACTACATGCAAATACTACACACAACATGCACAACCACACTACAATGCAACACAGTATCACACAACCACCATACATACAACACGCTAACCGCAACATACTAACACAAACATACTACATGCAAACATACATGCTACATGTTGCACAATACACGCTACATGATACAACGCTACATGCAAACATTCAAAAAATAACAACAAGCGCTACATGCCAACATGCAACGTACATGCCAACACACTCACACGCAAAATGCTACATGATACACGCTACATGGTATAACACTACACGGGTACATGCTACACGCAAACATCGCTACGGGCAAACATTGCATGCACCATGCTACACGAAACGTACACGCAATCAGCTAACACAACATACACAAACATGTACGTGCAACAATACTACGGCAACATTACTACATGCAAACACCACTACAGATACACGCTAATTGTAACTTTCCAGTCTCTCTTCATATTCAAGCCCCCAATCCCCTTATTAATTTAGTGCCCTTCTCGGAACCCTTCCATTTCAAAGATGTCCTTTTGTACACAGGATTCCAAAATTGCACTGCATATTCCAAATGAGCCTTACCAATGCTTTGTAAGAGGGAGAGTAAACATTTTTCTCCTTGAATCTAGACCTCTCTATAAAACAAGAAAATATCTTACTGGCTCGGACACTGCTTGCCGGCGCAACACTGCTTGCCAGCTGCACCACTTTTTCATTCATCAACATTGATTTTCAAACAGCATAATGTGACAATCTACTTAGATCCACCTGTAACCATTGCTATATTCTCTAAATTTTTAATGGTCAGCAAAGTTTTCTGTGTTGGCAACACAGAAGCCTTGTGCAACACAATACCCACAGTTATATTGATGAAGCCCTGTTAACAACAACTTCTGGTTCCTATCCATTAACCCAACTTTCTATTCTTGTACAAATGTGCAACCCAGCCGAACAGACTTGTTGATTGTTAGTCGCCTTTGTGGACGCATCAAAATCAAGCATGACTACATCTACAGTATATGTGCATAGAGTCTGGGTGTGTAAGACGTTTTTAGCACGCCTTTAGCGTGTTGTGTTATAAAGCAGTGAGTGGTGCACCCAGTGTTGTGTGTTCATTTACAGTGTTGCTTGTGTGTATACGTGTAGGAATGTGTGTAGAGGTGTATGTGTTATGTTGTACATAAAGTTTGGGAGTATATGTAGCCGAGAGTGTGTGTGTTTAGCACATTAGTGCTTATTAGTGCTTATATGTATGATTTATGTAAATGTGTTTAGTGATGTAAATGTATTTTGTTCCCGTGTTGTGTGAGTGGGGTGTGTGTGTTAAGGAGTGTGCAGATGTGTATCTGTGTGTTTGAATGTGCCAGCAGTAAATGTCTGTGTAGTGAGGTATATGTAGCAGATAGAGGGCAGGCAGAGGGACAGTAGAGGGACATGCAGAAGGACAATTGAGGGACAGGCAAGGCAGGGGCACATATAGAGAGGACAGGACAGAAGGACAAATAAGGACAGGCAGAGGGACACATAGAGGAACAGACAGAGGGATAAATAAATGACAGGCATGGGACAGATAAGACAGTAAAAGGACAGATAGAGGGACAGGCAGAAGAAAGGACAGGAGAGGGACAGGCAGAGGGACAGGCAGAGGGACAGGGAGAGGGACAGGTAGAGGGACAGGCAGAAGGACAGATCAGATAGAGGGGACAGGCAGTAAGAGGCAGATATAGTGCCTATGATCAAAGTAAAATGCCAAAACATTTAATTTGGAAAAAACCAAAACAATACTGTTCATTTGAAACTATTTTTATATTAATGAAATAACAATCCCGGGTTAAAAAATAAAAACAGAACTGGGGCGGAACCACAAAAAAGTTCCATTGCCTCCAGCGGAGAAGAAAGGGGGGAGGGGTTTCCGGCAATTCCAGTCATGTTGTGACTTTTAAATGAACTCCAGTTACTGTCCGGACTGCGGTAAGTAAAATCCGGAACCGGACCAGAACACAATGACAGGTGCATTCCAGCTCAATGTGAAAAAGCCGGAACAAAGTTACCTCGTGTATGTGACAGGAAGAAAGTTCCGGTTTTTAAATTACCACATCAAAAGAGAAGAAGAAGAAGAAACGATCAGTGCACTACAGAAGGGCAGAGCACAAGGATTATCTGCACATCGGCAAGGAAGAAGCACCTGAAGCTTATGTGAGTGGGGACACTGACACTGGGGGGGTGGGAGGTGGGGTGCGGGCGGTCCCACACTACTTTTGTGTGCATGGGAACCACCTAATTTATTTCCCTCTGGCTGTCCCTCTGTCACCACCTGTCCCTTTATCTGTCCCAGGGGGACAGGCCAAAGGAAACAGTAGAGGACAGGACAGGGGACAGATAGAAGACAGGCAGAGGATGATAAAGGGACAGGCAGGGGACAGACAGATAGACAGAGGGACAGGCTGGGGAAAGATAGAGGGACAGGCTGGGGGCACAAATAGAGGGACAGGCTGGGGAACAAATAGAGGGAAGGCTGGGGAACAAATAGGGGACAGGCTGTGGGAACAAATAGAGGGGACAGGCAGGGGGACAGATTGAGGGACAGCAGAGGAATGATAAGGAAGCGGGAAAAGACAAGAAGGCCGATGCAAGAGGGACAGGCAGGGGGACAGGATAGAGGGACAGAGAGGGTGACAGATTAGAGGGGAAAGGCTGGGGGACAGATAGAGGGACAGGCTGGGGGGGAACAAATAGAGGGACAGGCTGGGGAACAAATAGAGGGGACAGGCAGGGGGACAGATAGGGGGACAGGCAGAGGAACAGATAGAGGACACAAAAACAGAAGGGCCGATAGAGGGACAGGCAGGGGACAGATGAGGGACAGAGAGGGGGACAGATAGAGGGACAGGCTGGGGAACAAATAGAGGGACGGCTGGGGAACAAATAGAGGACAGGCAGGGGGACAGATAGAGGGACAGGCAGAGGAACTGGATAGAGGAACAAGCAAGAGGGCCAATAGAGGGACAGGCAGAAGGACAGGCAGGGGAAAGATAGAGGGACAGAGAGTTTGACAAATAGGGGACAGAGAGGGGACAGAGAAGAGGGACAGGTTGGGGGACAGATAGAGGGACAGGCTGGGGGACAGATCAGAGGGACAGGCAGAGGGAACAGAGAGAGGCGTCAGAGGCTACACGCAACATACTACACGCTACACGCAACACGCTACATGCAACATCACACACTACATGCTACATGCAACATACTACATAGAACATGCTACATAACATTCAACATACTACATACTACATCTACACGCAACACGCTACACGCAACACACTACATGCAACATCACACACTACATGCTACATGCAACATACTACATAGAACATGCTACATAACATGCAACATGCTACACACAACACACTGCATGCTATACGCAACATGCAACGTGCAACACACAACATGCAGCATGGTACACGCAACATACTACACGCTACATGATACATGCTACATGCAACATACTACATGCAGCATGCAACACACTACATGCAAGCAACCTACTACATGGAACATACTACACACTACATGCAACATGCTTCATGCTACACGCAACCCGCCACACGCAACATACTACACATTACATGATACATGCTACGTGCAACAGACTACACGCTACATGCAACATGCTACACGCAACACGCTACATGCTACACGTAACATGTAACCCACTGCGTGCAACCTACTACATGATACATGCTATATGGTACATGCAAC